>NC_069402.1:113020363-113040401 GCF_026875155.1 Cherax quadricarinatus
TCCCCCCTTCCTATAGTTTTGAGGCACTAGAATTTAGGCATACTAGTAGTCAAAAACCCTGGTGCGAAAGCCGTACTATATGTCAAAAACCCTGAAAGGGTTAAAAAACAAAGAAGGGAAGTAACCCCGGAAAAGGACTTGCTACCTAAAGTCCTTATGGAAGGGGATTCCCCTTCCAAAGAATAGAGCACCTCTATCATCTCCCCTCCTCCCCATCTCATCACTCGTCAATAAATCTTCAATAAAGGTGAGTGTCATTTATTCTTCATGTATTTATTCATGTCTCATTGTTTTCTGTGTAGGAAAAATGTATGTTTCATGTGAACAAAAAAGAAATTTTATTACTTTTGGGTGTCTGGAATGGATTAATTGGATTTCCATTATTTCTTATGGGGAAAATTAAATCGGATAATGATAGAATCGGTTAAGGACAAGCTCTCTAGAATTTATTAAAATCGTTTCCCGAGAGTCCACTGTACTAATAGACTACTTAAGTCTAGACAGGTGAAAAGTGTACTAGTAGTGGTTACCAATGTTTTGCTGATGGTGGCGCCAACTACTGGCAGCTTTTTGAAGTTTTTCTTTACTGTTATTATTACTACAGTCCCCATCCCTTTATTGAAGCCCTTGGGGCCAGCAGTGTTTCGAATTTCAGAATTTTTCGAACTTCAGAATGAAGGTGGGTTCTAGGCGAACAGGTCTACTGCAGTTTTCCTCCTTTCTTATTGAAATATAAACACATATGCAGCATAATGTGATCCTTTGTTGACAACGTTTTGCCCACACAGTGGGCTTTATCAAGCCACAAACAGATCTACCTGGGTGGAAGGTTCGTGAATATTTATAGGACGAGGTCAGGTTGAGAATGCTGGGTCAGGTGGAGAAAGCTGCATGTGACAGTCTACCGAGTAGGGTTATAGAGTCTAATACCTTGGGTAGCTTGGAAGAGAGATTGGATAAGTATATGAGTAGACCTTCTGCGGTGTTTCTCCATTCTTATGTTCTAATGTGGGATAGCGATGAAGAAGTTTCTTGGCAAGGGGTTCAGCTATGTTTTAGAAGCCGTTATTCTGGTTGAAGTTGTTAGATATAGAGATAAGCGATGATTCCAGGATTCTTCGGTACTGAGTGTTGTCTTCTCTGGCGATAAGTCTTGCGTTTCTGTAAGTACAGTGGACCCCCGCTTAACGATCACCTCCAAATGCGACCAATTATGTAAGTGTATTTATGTAAGTGCGTGTGTACGTGTATGTTTGGGGGTCTGAAATGGACTAATCTACTTCACAATATTCCTTATGGGAAAAAATTCGGTCAGTAATGGCACCTGAACATACTACTGGAATGAAAAAAGTTCGTTAACCGGGGGTCCACTGTATGATGCTTGAGCCACAGAGCTGTCACTCGAGCATCATACTAGTAATATTTCCAAGGAGCCAGGCACTACTGGTGTTATGTCATCCATTCGGAGACTGGAAACTCTAACGTAATTGTCACAGGATAGTGTGAAGATGCCTTAGAGGTCAAGGATACTCAGACCTAGGCTGTGGAACTCATCCTGTGATGGTTGCTTGTTTGAGTGGTCATTTCTCAATCAGGGATGGCCTTTTAGAAAGCAACTACTTGACCCAGTTTGTTCCTTCTCTTGTGAGTTACGGTTATCTGCAGGACATTAACATATTTGCTAGTGATAATTGCTGAGGTGACAGGTTTATGGATTGCAAAAGTCAAGGGCATGCAGAATTCATTTTGACAATAGTCCATGCCCTATCGCTAACTGCCCTCTTCAGTGAAAGTTCCACCTTTAACTCGGACATCCACTTGACATTTTAAATGAAATTAACTTATTATACAACTGTGATATTCATCTCACCATCCTCTTCCTCACTAAGGCCTTAATTAATTCCAGTCATCCATACCTTTGCAATTGAATTCATCATTGTGCTGTATGACCTATATGGCTTTAACACCTGTTTTCAAATATACAAAAAATTATTGTGTGAAAAGGGTTTTATGGCTAGTAATATACAGTAAGAGTTGTGAATCTTTAGAAAGTTGCACTTATTTCATGTAACAGAAGTTCATCATTTGTATTAATATTCATTCTTATTCAGTATATGTATCCAGATAATTTTAGAATACAGCACTGTGCTAACTCACTTTTTTAATCCACAGCTATTTTGAGGACCAACAACCAGCTTGCATGTTTCCAGACACTTGTGATCTCCAGTCTTACAAAATCTTACAAGAAGCATTTGTGCAAGTGTCTTTTAATGGCATCTGACCAGTGAAATTGTACCAAGTAATCAATTTTAACTGTCCTGTATCTCCAACTAATCACGATGTAGCTGATGCCTCTCTCTCCAACTTCAACTTGGAAACGTGAACGACCAATCACATTGAAACTGCCATCTCCCTCTGTCTCCTGCTTTCCTGCCGACCTCCAGCCACCAATCGCCATCAAGATCAAGATATACCCAAGGCTCAAGATCTCAGCCAGCATGGCCTGTGTTCTCATGCCTTCTGTATTGCTGTATACATCTGCTTTATAATGCCTTGCTGCTGGGTTTATCCCTAGCTCTTTCTTCTAAGACTCAAGATATTCCTCTCTACAGCTATTCTTCGTCTGTCCCCACTGCCCCCTCACCCCTAGTGGGTCCTTGCCTGTGAGTCTGTTCATTCGCTCATACTGTCCTGTACTGAACTTTATTTAAAAAATATCACAGATGAAAAAATATTAGATATTGTTATTCACACTAAAGCTGATTTAGAAGATAAACTTATCAAGTATTCATTATTATTATTATTATTATTATTACATTCATGAGGAGAGTGTTAAACTTCTAAGGTCATACAGTGCCTGGGGAAATGGAAGACAATCAGGTACTGTTCAAGGAAGGGGAGGTAAGATCCAATTCTTTGGATCAAGAGCCCCTCACTAGCATGAAGGAGCCTCCCGTAGAAGGATATCAGTGTTCAGAGTGTCAGAAATGTTTTAGTGAAAAGCGTTATCTTGGTAGACACAAGAAAATTCATACAGAAGAGAAGCCTTATCAGTGTTTAGAATGTCTGAAAAGTTTTAGCAAAAAACGTTATCTTATTAAACATAAGAAAATTCATACTGGAGAGAAACCTTATCAGTGTTCAGAGTGTTTGAAATGTTTTAGCATAAAAAGTCATCTGGTAATTCACAAGAAAATTCATACAGGAGAGAAGCCGTATCAGTGTTCAGCGTGTCTGAAATGTTTTAGGCAAAAAAGTCATCTTGTAATGCACGAGAAAATTCATACAGGAGAGAAGCCTTATCAGTGTTCAGAGTGTCTGAAATGTTTTAGCCAAAAAAGTTATCTTGTTAAACATGAGAAAATTCACACAGAAGAGAAGCCTTATCAGTGTTCAGAGTGTCTGAAATGTTTTATCCAAAAATATGATCTTGCTCTACATGTTCAAAATCATACAGGAGAGAAGTCTTATCAGTGCTTGGAGTGTCTAAAATGTTTTAGCCAAAAAAGTTACCTTGTTAAACATGAGAAAGTTCATACAAGAGAGAGGCCTTATCAGTGTTTTGAGTGCCTGAAATGTTTTAACCAAAAACATCTACTTGTAAAACATGAGAAAATTCATACAAAAAAGAAACCTTTTCAGTGTTCTGAGTGCCTGAAATGCTTTAGTCAAAAAAGTTATCTTGTTATACACAAGAAAACTCACTCAAAAGAGAAGCCTTATCACTGTTCAGAATGTTTGCAATGTTTTAGACATAGAGGTTCTCTTGTTAAACACAAGGAAATTCATACAGGAGAGAAGCCTTATCAGTGTTCAGAGTGTCTGAAATGTTTTAGTCACAAAAGTTATCTTCTTAACCATATGAAAATTCACACAGGAGAGAAACCTTATCAGTGCTCAGAGTGTCTGAAATGTTTTCGTCAAAAAGGTAGTCTTGTTAAACATAAGAAAATTCACACAGGAGAGAAGCCTTATCAGTGTTCAGAGTGTCTGAAAAGATTTGGTTGTAAAAGTGGTCTTGTTAAACATGAAAAAATTCACACAGGAGAGAAGCCATATCAGTGTTCAGAGTGTCTAAAATGTTTTAGGAGTAGGAGTAATCTTGTAGAACATGTGAAAATTCATACATGACAGTAGCCTTATTAGTGTTCAGAACTTTTAAGTCTTTGTCAATATATGTCTCCATTGTGATACTTCAGCTTCACATTATTCCAGACTATGGAGCAGAACTCTTCTCTGACCACCTCAAAGCTACTACTAAAAGGGACTGATTACATCATCTCTACAACTTCCCTGCTTCCGGTGTCTTTGTATTTGACTGAAGAAGCCTGCTTTGTAGGTGAAATGTTTTGTAATAAAGATACCTAACTGTTGCACATGTTTCTTATCAACTTTCTCTATTGTATACCATTATTATAGTCAACACTTCAGATGCTCCAACAACTTTATTGCCTGACCACTAGTTTAAAGTGAGATTGAATTTGAGAGGGACCTAACCAGTAGTCTTGCTACAGTGCCTTTCAATTATTACATTCATTCTTGTACTTGTGGAACAGCCTCTACTGTCGTTGGAAGGATTTTCCACAATTCACCTGTGCCAGAATGTAATTCTCCTCTCTGATTCTTCAGATTTACATTGTTTTAGACTTTGGAGGAAATTTTTTTCCAGGCTGTGGGACTGACCACCACAAAACTACTACTTGAAGGGTAATGGACTGATTACATCATCTCTATGTCTCCACTGCTTCTGCTGCCTCTGTATTCAGGTGAAGAAGCATATTGTGTAGGTGAATTGTTTAAGAATAAAGATACCTAACTGTTGCACATGCATCTTAGTTATCATTTTTTGTTGTGTTGTCAGTGCATTTTTGCAATTTTTTTGTAACTGAATGGAATATTAAAAAATAGTATGTGTGTGTGTAAAGTTTTGTTTCAGGCTCAGTAAAATGGCTAATGAAACACTTAAAATGCTTCAGCAAGCACTTGGTGACAAAGCAGTGGGTTGGACAGTGTTTTGAAAGGCAATGATAATACCCATTATGTGGTGGCAAATTTTTCAATGAATATTTTTTTATGTAACTTTAGGGGATGGGATAGAAGGGAAGGAGGGTGAGTAGGTGGGTAGCTAGAGCCAATGAGAAAATAATTAGCAATATAAGTTTGCCAGTGATGCCAAAATAGGTCATCTGATTAATTCTGACAAGGACACTAGAACGTAAGTGTTCGCAATAAAGCAAATAGAATTCTTGGCTTCATATCAAGAAGTATGAATAGCAGGAGTCCTCAGGTTATTCAACTGTATATATAATTGGTTAGATGATTAAAAAGCATGTGCAACAGTTGGGTATTTTTATTGTTGACATGTTTCACTTTCACAGTAGGCTTCTTCAGTCAAATACAGAGGCAACAAGTATAATAGGAAAATGAAGATGATGCAACCAGTCTATCAACCTTGGAGAAAAAGTATTTGAAGTGGTCAGTTCCTCAGCCTAGAGAAAAGTTCAGCTCCATGGTCTGGAATGAAGCTGAAGCATGAGAATGTAGTCTTAAATTCTGTCTAAGGTGAGGTGGAAGATCAGGAAGAGGTTTCTGGGACAAGATTCACTAATAAGAAAGCAGATCCCTCTGGAATCCAATCCTTCTCACTCATCACTAGTAGTTACATGATGATGTGCATGGAAGAAATCCTCTTTACCGAGATACCAAAGAGTGTGTGGGGGATCCTTGAAGAGTGTGTGTGGGAGCCCAGGAGGATGTGTGTGGGAGACCAGGAGGGTGTGTATGGGATCACAGAAGGGTGTGTGTGGGATCACAGGAGGGTGTGTGTAGGAGACCAGGAGGGTGTGTGGGAGCCCAGGAGAGTGTGTGTGGGAGACCAGAGGGGTGTGTGTGGGAAACCAGTAGGATGTGTATGGGATCACAGGAGGGTGTGTGGGGGAAACCAGGAGGGTGTATATCTGGAGAGGGTTTTGGGGGCCAATGCCCCTGTAGCCCAGTCTCTGACCAGGACTCAAGCTAGATCACGGCCTGATCAACCAGGCTGTCTTACTTATGTTACCTTGTCATAGAACTTGTAGGCTTGTGGTGCAGAATTTCCCATCTCTGAAGCAGTGTTGGTTGTCACCCTCCTCTCCTGATAATCTCCATGACTTTACATACTATACATGTCAACAATAGTGGTCTGTAATTTAATACTACCTGTCTGTCTCCTTTCTTAAAAATTAGAACTATGTTTGCTGTCTTCCCCACCTTAGGAAGTTATCTTGTTTCGATAGATTTATTGAAGACTATTGTTAGCGGCACACACAATGCATTGGCTTCCTCTCTCAGGGCCCAAGGAGAGATGTTATCTGGCTCCACTGCCTAACAAAGGGAGGGTGAGGGTATGTGTGTGTGTACTCACCTAATTGTGGTTGCAGGAGTCAAATCATAGCTCCTGGCCCTGCCTCTTCATTGGTCGCTACCAGGTCGCTCTCTGCTCTGTGAGCTTTATCATACCTCTTCTTTAAAGTATGTATGCCTCTACTTCTTAAAGCTATGTATGCCTCCACTACATCACTTTCCAGAATGAAGAAGTTATGAATGAAAAGATTCCCTCCCCCTCCTTGCCACAATAACCCAACATTCATCTTCCAGTAACCCCTGAAACACTTTGGCAAACCCTCCCAATTTAAATCCACCAGAACCCCTCGATGGTCAGAGAAACTTACATTCAACACACACACACACTGCCCACCCTCACCCCCTGAGATACATAAATGCCATCAAGCCTCGCTGCATAATCACGTTTAATGAACGTGTGCATCACTCCACCTACCTCCCCTCCAACATCCACTACATTCACACCTCGCAACACATCCCTAAAACCCCCGAAAAAAACCCTCCCTCTAGGCTCCACATCCTAATGTCATACAACACAGTTCCAATCACCCCCTATAATCATAATGCCTGGCAGCGATCTTGAATGGTAGAACCTATTTTTAATGCTCATGTCCCCTTTTGCCGGCCCATACACCCCAATGAAACCCACCCAAACCCCACCCCACATACCATCCACCCTAACCACCTGCCCCTCCTGCCCTACCTCACACCTCTGCAAAAGAAACGGGCTGGCCTTCTTGATTAATAATGCCACACCACCTTTCAATTGTGTAGAACAACCCATGTACACTTCATATCCAGTAATCGACAATTCACCCAAAGATTTATAATTAATGTATGTTCCAGCAGGAACACAAGATCTGGCACATATCTCCTCAAACAAGCCTCCAATACTTTACATTTACCCACTGCTTTCAACCCATTAACATTTAAAGTAAGGTGCTTGATAGGCCATAATAGGCTTACCCTTAGGCACCCTACACTTGGAACCCAGGTGAGAATTCCCACCCCACCCCCCACACTTGCAATTACCTTCCCCTTTCATATACTCAATATTCTTTAAGCCGCCTTTACCTCTAGGTGTTACATCATGCCAAGCTTTCTTCCCAGTCCTTTGCCCAAGCGTAAAATCATTCTCACTATCAGAAATAACAGCCGCCCTCTTGCGAGAGCTATGCTCCTCAATCATCGCCTCCTCCTGGGCTTCTTCCCAGTGGACCTTCACTGCTACACTCTGAACCAGCCCCTTACCACTCACTTCCTTCTCGTTGAGGCCTCCCACCCCTGCCTCCACACTCACGGTATCCAAATCAGTATTGTCGACACTAGACACTAAAACATCCAATAAGTCGTGCAGGGCCTCCTGAATGGAAGCTTCCAGAACATGTTTAGCAATTGCAGGCTCCTCGCCACCCGTTGCCGACACCAAGCCTACGTCCTCACCAATTCCAGTGAGTGTCACACAATCAGGCAACAATGCCTCCTCCCTCTCCATCTCCACACTCCACACCTCCCATGGCGAAGGCTCACATTGCGTCGCCATTGCATAAGTCAGCTTTTCAGTAGTATCATCACACCTCGCCTCAGCCTCAGGTCTCCCACATTGCATTGGACAGTGTGCCGCTATGTGGTCGTACGCCCCATTCATGCGGCATGTACCCCTCTGACCCGTGTACGTCACGTACACCTGAGTCCAGAAGTCCTCCATTCCCACATATGACGGAATAGGATGCTTCAGGGACATTTTAAGGGAAAATGTCCCTTTAGGGAAACCAACAAGCAGCCCATCTCGCCAACGTCCCAATGTTGCCATATGAATCGTCCCATATCTTCCGAACACATGCCGTAAATCACTCTCATCTGCCTCGAAAGGTACGTTATGCACCTTGACCCAGGTGTAGAACCTTGACACATCATGAAGACTGACACTAGCGCCAGGGGTAACCGGCTTAACCTTATCCTGGTACTTGGCCACCATGTTTTCATAAGTGCTGCTCAGCCAGAACTTGACGAAAATTCGTGCCACGCCATTCAGTGAAACATCATAAAGGTCTTCATTAGCAATGCTGTACATCTCGCGTCGTATCGGCGTCAGCAACGTATTGGTATTCTGGGCGTTGAGCACACCCCTCACCAGCTCCACACAAACAGTGTTGACACGTCTGTGGCCACTCTCTGCCATGATGAAAGTGCTGTCACTTGCCACCAGGGGTCAAAGTGCAGTTCCACGTATGTCCTCTCTACCCGAGGGTCGAGAGACGAATGCCGTATTGGGATTAACCTGGGATACTGCGAGAGATTTGTTATTGTTAAAACCTTTATAATTATAGTATGCCCAATAAATTAACCAAGAGAGTCTTGCTGAAGTTTCCAAATGTTTCGATCCACTAGGCTTAGTGTCACCCCTTACAATAAGAGAGAAATTGTTAATACAAGAAACATGGAAGTTTAAGTGTGCTTGGGATGAAACCCTACATGAGGAATTTGTTAACAGGTGGGAAGAATTAATGGGTGATTATGTAAAAATACCAATGTTGGAATTCCCAGGTAATGTAGCAAGTCAAGATGGTGATAATATATGTACAGTGGACCCCCGGTTAACGAACTTTTTTCATTCCAGTAGTATGTTCAGGTGCCGAATTTTTTCCCATAAGGAATATTGTGAAGTAGATTAGTCAGTTTCAGACCCCCAAACATACACGTACAAACGCACTTACATAAATACACTTACATAATTGGTCGCATTTGGAGGTGATCGTTATGCGGGGGTCCACTGTATTACACATTTTTTGCGATGCTTCAAAATTGGCAAATGGAGCAGTTGCTTATATTAAGTGTAATAATGTTATTTCTCTTGTCATATGTAAGGCTAAAGTGGCTCCAGTTAAATCATATACATTGACTCAGTTGGAATTAACAGCCATTTATGTAGGCGTCAAATTAGCTAATTATGTAAGAAATAATTTGCAAGGGATAAATATTAGTGACACCGTAATTTGATCTGATAATGAGGTATCCTTACAATGGATTCGTAATGGTAGCAGTAAGTTTGTGTATGTACAAAACAGAGTCGCTGAAATTAATCAAATGCAAGAGAAATACAATATTTTGGGTTAACATTTGTTGACATTTAATCATATACCTGGTGACGAAAATCCAGCTGATTTCTTGTCACAAGGCTGGACGTATCTTAAATCTTGGTTTAAAGGACAGAGGTGGTTGGTAAATAAAGTTAATTGGCCTGTACAAAAGGCGGATATTGCACCTGTTGAAATTACTGTGACCACTGCTCCAATAATTTGTCCCTCATTACCCACTGATATCAGTAGGTATGGATATCGCACATAATTTTCCACATCCTCTGAAATACTGGCTTCAGAGGGTGCAAGAAGAAATTATGGAGATGAAATTAAACTGTTATTAAAGAGGAGCATTTGAAGCGGCAGCAGCAGCGGCAGCAGCGGCATCCTATCAGCTCTTCTTCCTCAAAAAACATCGCTCATCAAAACTTGTGATGGCCTAAGTGAAAGTTCAACTACATGAACCCACGTAGACCACAAAATGACCCAAGAATACTAAGAATGTAACCCAAATCTTGACAAAAATAGAAGATCTAAGGAAGACAGCCCTGCTAACCCAAACACTGCCTCCGCTGCCAGACAACCACTTAACCCAAGCTCCGAGAAAACAAGCCTTCTCCATTGCTACACAGTATCTACTTCAGTGATACTATGAAAGGATATCGCAGAAGAAACAACATCAGTAATAAAAGAATAACAGCAAGGACCCTATAACTCAACTTGTCTACCCAGCAGGACGCCGGTGTATCATCAACCCCCCTCACCGCCGCCACCCAGGGAACAACAACAAACATGGCTGACTCCCCCTCCAACTCCACTCCCTTCAAAGGATTCACCCATGATTACTCAGGTATGATTATTCCTGACAATATCAAGGACTACATCGTTGCTCTAGAAAACAAAATCAAAGATATCAAAGCAACACTCGAGCAACGAGAATCCAAGATAACCAACCTCGAGAACAAGATCCAAAACCTTGAAGAGAAGATTACATCGGGAAGTGTTGACACAGAAAATACTCTGTAAGCAGCTATAGCCAGTCACACCGAACAAATAACTACAATAAATATGAAGGTTGAAAAAGCAATCAAGGACTGGAATCAGAACATGCACACTCGACTAAATGAATACCTTGATTTCCAAGACGACAAAACTGAACAAGATAAGTTGTCTGATGCAGTTATAATAAACAGTCCACACATTCCAAGTGACATAACACAAGCTCAGTTCAAAGAAACTGCTGTCAGGATAATACAGGACCACTTACAAGTCATCGTGCAAAACAATGAAATCAAAGAAACATGTTTGTTAGGAAAACCAGGAAGTAAACACAGTATAATGATCAGACTTCATTCATACGATAAAAGAAAGGACCTAATTAAATCAGCAATTACAATGAAAAATGGAGTGTACATAAATGAGTGTTTAACAAGAAAACGTCAAAACCTTCTGTTCAGGCTGAGAAAACTTAAACAGGAAAACAAAATACATCAGTGTTTCACTAGAGATGGGGAAAATACTAGTAAGGAAAACATCAACAGGACAACAATATACTATCTCAAACGAACACGATTTCTCTACCTTCCTTAGAAAAGCTGTCATTTCTGTAACAGATTAGATAAGTGCCCTTAATACATATATACGTGTGGTGCATATAGTGTACCTTACTATTATATTGTGCATTATTATTTTTATTATTTTTTTCATCACAAGCTAATGCTAACTACCTCCAATACTTTTTTACTTCTTTCTTACTGCTATTAATTGCTCATAATTTTATGTTACAAGTCAAATCTTACTCCAAATTATATATTATTCATTGTTCTTACCTGTCCATTTAATTTGTTTACCACTACTTGTTTTTTTAGTCACTTTTTATTGTGTTTGCAATTAGTGTATATTCCAATTACTTTTTTGCAAGTACCAAAACTATCTTTTGCTAGCTAGTACCAACTACCTCATTTTTTTTTTTTTTTACTTTTTATTGTGCAATAAACTTCTCAACTTATTTAATATTACAAATCAGATCTTACTCCTAAACCAATATTATTTCATAGTGACTATCTGTCCATTTAACTTGTTTACCATTACTTAATTGTAGTCCCTTATATTATTTTTTTTCCTTTATTTTAGCTTTATATAACTACCTTAGCTCATATATTCACAATTGTTAAAATAATCAAGGTGCTAAAGTTAATAAGTTCACTATTTTGCCATTATACTCCAAAGCTCATTTATTTGATTACCACTTTATTGTTCACCACAACTTATATTAGTCCCTTTTATATTATAATTTTATATTATAATTCTAACTTTAAAGAATTACCTTTAAAGTACTACCTACTATCATATTCCCAAGCTCCATTATTTGATCATCACTTGATTTGTTCACCACAAATTATTTTAGTCCCTTTTATATTGTCTCCTTTATTTTAGCTTTAAAAAACTACCTTAGCTCATTATTTTTACAATTGTTAAATAATTCAGGTGCTATTTTTTTTTAGCTTTAGAATATTTACTTTATTTTTTGCTTAATTCTAATTATAGATTCACTACAAATCTTATGATTACAAGCATTGATCCTGATACCAACCTCTTATTTAATGACTTAAATGATTCAAACAGTTACTGTAAATTACTACACAGCAGAACAATCAAAGGCACTTCTCAGAGCCAACAACAACATAACTATCTTTAACTACAATATCAGATCTTTAAGCAAGCATTATGATGACCTCCTAGCATTACTAAATTCCTTGCATGCCAATATGTCCATCATTACACTAACTGAAACCTGGCTAAAGCCTGATACTACAGATGTCTATGCCATTCCTGGTTACACAGCCATACACAACTGTAGGCCAGACCAACAAGGGGGTGGCACTGCTATATACTACTCAGACCAACTAGAATGTATCACTAATACTTGCACAAGGGATGAACATGTGGAATATATAATAGCTAAATTCAAATCCAAATACCTACAAAAACCTCTCACAGTGATAAACAAATACAGAGTTCCACAATCAAACATTAGCCAATTTAGTCAAAACCTAGGAAGTATGATAACTGATGCACGCATGAACAAAGATCACTTACTACTCTCAGGTGACTTTCAATATAAATCTCCTGCAAGACCAGGACCCACACGTTACTGAATTCACAAACACAATGAGTAACTGCATGTTGCTACCAACAGTAACAAAACCTACAAGAGTTACAGAGACTAGTGTTTCCCTACTTGACCACATCTGGACCAACACCATATCCCCTTTAAAATCAGGCATAATTACAGATAATACCACAGACCACTACCCTACTTTCCTCATAACAACTCTTGGTAAAATACCCCAAGACACTACTAAAGTCACCTTCAGACTTCACAATGAGGCAGCCATTAATAACTTCACAACAGCAGTAACAAATATTGACTGGCACACTGAGCTAGAAATCTATACAGATATTGACGAATGTTTTAATAATTTTCTAAAAAAGACCCAATACCTTTATAACAAGCACTGCCCTAAAAAAACTAAACAGATGACAGCTAAGAGACTGAACAGTCCCTGGCTAACACCCAGCATTCTCAAATCCATAAATACAAAACACCGATATGAAAAACAGTACAGAATGAGTCACATAACCAGAGACCAAACAAAACGTTACTCGTCAATCCTAACCAGCCTGATAAGAAGGGCAAAAAAATTGTATTATGAGAACAGATTATCCAACTTACGAGGTGATATAAAAAAGACCTGGAAGACCCTATCAGAAATTCTGGGAACAAAAAAGATATCACGACATAGCGAAATAAAATTAGCAAAATCAGATGAACCCCAACTCCCACCAACAGAAACAGCAAACAGACTCAATGATTTCTTCTCCACTATAGGTCAAAACCTTGCCAATAAAATCCCAAGCTCAGATACCCACCAAATGACTACCTCACTAGCAACTACCCGAACACACTGTTCCTAGCTCCGACTAACCCATACGAAGTCTCCCTTATTATCAACGCACTGAAAAACAAGGCAGGAGATTTAAATACCTTACCACCCTTTATATACAAAAAAGCGTCACAAGTACTATCACCAATCATTGCAACACTCTTTAACAAATCCATTGAATCCTCCACCTTCCCTACAGTTCTCAAAATAGCAAGGGTCACCCCGATCCATAAAGGAGGAGACCAAACAGAGTTGAATAACTATAGGCCAATATCCAATTTACACCCTCTCTCAAAAATCTTTGAAAAATTAATTCATAAACGAATCTACTCCTACCTCATCTCCCAAAACATTCTCAACCCCTGCCAATTTGGATTCAAGCCTAATAAAAATACTAATGATGCTATTATACACATGCTAGAACATATATACACTGGAATAGAGAAAAAAGAAGTCCCACTGGGGATCTTCATTGACTTGCGTAAAGCTTTTGATACAGTTGACCATGACTTGCTCCACGTAAAATTGTCACACTATGGTATAAGAGGGCACTCCCTCAACTACCTCAAGTCATACCTCAGCAACAGAAGCCAATATGTGTATGCAAATGGGGCAAGCTCTTCCGCACAACCAATTACAGTTGGTGTCCCACAGGGAAGTGTCCTTGGCCCTCTTCTCTTCTCCTATACATAAATGACCTACCAAATGCTTCGCAATTACTCAAACCCACACTTTTTGCAGATGACACTACATACGTCTTCTCTCACCCGAGCCCAGTCACGCTAGCCATACTGTAAACACCGAATTACAGAAAATATCTACCTGGATGAGGACTAACAAACTTACACTAAACATTGACAAAACCTACTTCATTCAGTTTGGTAACAGAGCTACAGATGTACCTCTTAACATAACGATAAACGGATCACTTATCACAAAGCTAACAGAGGGAAAATTCTTAGGAATCCACCTCGATAATAGACTCAAATTTCATACACATATACAACAAATTTCTAAGAAAATTTCCAAGACTGTAGGCATACTATCGAAGATACGGTACTATGTTCCACAGTCAGCCCTCCTGGCCCTTTATCACTCTCTTATTTACCCCTATCTCACCTATGGAATTTGTGCATGGGGCTCAACAACAATTAACCACCTCAGACCACTAATTACCCAACAAAAGGCTGCAGTTAGAATGATAACAAATTCTCACTACAGGCAACTCTCCACCAATATTCAAAACACTCAACCTACTCACCATACAAAACATCCATACTTATTATTGCACCTATTACATACATAGAACACTTAACTCTGATATTAACCCTTCCCTCAAACATCTCCTTGCCAACCTCAACAGAACACATGACCATAACACAAGGCACAGATCACTCTTTGATGTTCCTCATATCCATCTCGCGCTATGCAAAAACTCAATGCACATAAAAGGCCCTAAAATCTGGAATTCATTACCTGTAAATATAAAAGAAACACTACGTGTTTATAAATTCAAGTCTCTTCTCAAAGTTCACTTACTCACTCAAAACCAAATAAATACTGAATAACTGAACATTATAAATTGTATATCCTATATGTTACTCACAATTATATCACACAAATGTTAAACCTAGGACCCAATCTAACTTTGTTATTTTTTTAAATACACTACCTAACAGAATACTCCATTCTACTGAATGAACAGCAATGCATGCAACCATATGACCTGTGTTTGTAATACTCATTTGTGCTGTATAGTTATCTGTTTACAATAATGTCTTATCACTGATTTCATCATTGCTTAGTTAATCTTAAGTTAATTTTAAGCCAGCCCATAATGCTATGCATATAAGTGGCTTTGGCATGCTGCTCTTACCTGTATTTTTTTATACCTCTGTATGTATGCTAAAATTTCTAAATAAATAAATAAATAAATAAATAAATAAAAGGTTCAATAATAGATAAATTAGGGCTGTATTTAGATGATGTAATTAGGTGCAGAGGTAGGTTACAAAATGCTGAATTGGGTGAACGACAGGTCTGCTGCAAATTTTAACCATAAAACAGAGCTAAAAGAATGTGAAAGACCTGGGAGTGATAATGTCAGAGGATCTCGCCTTCAAAGACCACAACAATGTATCTACCTCATCGGCTAGAAAATTATTGGATGGGTAATGAGAACCTTCAAAACTATTGAGTCCAAGCCCATGATGATTCTCTTCAAATCGCTTGTTCTCTCTAGGCTGGAATACTGCTGTACACTAATTGCCCCCTTCAAGGCTGGAAACATTGCAGACCTGGAGAGTGTACAAAGAACTTTCATGGTACACATAAGTACGATAAGGCACCTAAATTACTGGGAACGGTTGAAGGTCCTTGATCTATATTCCGTGGAATGCAAACGAGATACATGATAAAATATACACTTGGAAGGTTCTGGAGGGATTAGTACCAAATCTGCACACGAAAATCACTCCCTATGACAGTAAAAGACTCGGCAGGAGAAGCAACATTCTCCCGATGAAAAGCAGTAAGTGCCCGGGGCCCAAGACTGTTCAACTGCCTCCCAGCATACATAAGGGGAATTACCAGTAGACCCCTGACTCTCTTCAAGAGGGCAATGGACAGGCACTAAAGTTAGCACCTGACTATCCGGGCTCTGGCTCGTACGTCAGTTTACGTGTTGCCGGCAGTAACAGCCTGGTTGATCAGACCCTAATCCACCATGAAGCCTGGTCTCAGATCGAGCCGCGGGGGCGTTGACCCCCGAACCCTCTCCAGGTAAACTCCAGGTAAACCCTATCTTACTGCCCAAAACCCATCATCTGACAACTTTGTTTTAAATGCATCTGATCATAGCATGCTACTGCTGATGTCGGCTACTTATGATGCTGTGGCACGGTCGTGCTGTGATGTTGAGATGCTGTGGCTGTGCTGTGATGCTGTGGCCGTGCTATGATGCTGTGGCTGTGCTGTGATGCTGTGGCCGTGATGTGATGCTGTCTGCTATGCTGTGGCCATGCTGAGATGCTGGGACCATGCTGTGATGCTGCGATGCTGCCTAGCTCAAGAGGAGATGATGGCGGTGATGCTGCAGTGGTGTATGAGGGATTCTGGCTGGTGTGCCAGGACAGGAGAGTCTACTATGAAGGAGCTGCCATCCTCAGAGATGTAGAAAGGCATGAGCCACGGAGATGGACTCCAGCTACTGGAACCAGAGTGTTGCCATTGGTGGTATGGAGGTATGGAGGCTGTCATGCTGGCCAACCTGTACGATTGGTATGCGGGAACATCCTGCCAGCCTACACTAACACTTGCCAGTAGTATTAGTGTTACCTGTGTGGAATAGTGTGACCTTGAAAATGGTCCAGTGATTATGGCCGTTTTGTTTTATGAGGCCAGTGAATCCTAGTAGTGGCATAGGATAATGGTGGGTCTTAGCTGCGATGCTTGCCCTATCTCAATTTTCAGATGTTGAAGTGTGTATGTGAAGTGTGTTGAAAATGCGACCTTGGTGGTCGTGAAATGGTCCAGTTACAGTTACTTAAAAGAATGCAAAGAAGCCTAGAGAGGTTTGGCCCAATGGTTAATGTGTGAGGGTGACTAGTACCAGCTAGTGCATTTCTAGTAGAAATAGGGAAGGTACTGGAGCCAGATATTTAGTTTTAAGGAGAAATGAAGTGTAAAGAAGCTTTGCACCAGAGAGCAACTGTTATGCTGGTCAACTGCGAGGTGTACTGATTATGCTGTCTTGTGGTAGTTGAGAAGGCTTAGGGAAATATATGTAGTTAAATAATTTTGTATTATGCTATGTGTAATTTTATCTTTGTATTGTAATAGAATTAAGGGGTTAGGATTAAAATGGTCTAATAACTTAGGACAAATTGTCCTAGTTCTCAGACATTTTAAACTGGGGAGAAAGGGGGATGTGTTGTAGTGCTTGTGAGGTCACTAAGGAAGACCTAACTACACAAATGACAGCAAGGAAGTGAGTGAGCTACTCAAATCCCAATATGACTCAGTTTTTAGCAAGCCGCTAACCAGACTGAGAGTCAAAGATCTAAATGAATTTTTTATGAGAGAGCCACAGAATTTGGTTAACACAAGCCTATCTGATGTTATCCTGACGCCAAATTACTTCGAACAGGCGATAAATGACATGCCCATGCACTCTGCCCCAGGGCCAGACTCATGGAACTCCGTGTTCATCAAGAGCTGCAAGAAGCCCCTATTACGTACTTTTAACATCCTATGGAGAGGGAGCATGGACACGGGGGTCGTCCCACAGTTACTAAAAACAACAGACATAGCCCCACTCCACAAAGGGGGCAGTAAAGCAATAGCAAAGAACTACAGACCGATAGCACTAACATCCCATATCACAAAAATCTTTGAAAGGGTGATAAGAAGCAAGATCGCCACCCATCTAGATACCCATCATTTACACAACCCAGGGCAACATGGGTTTAGAGAAGGTCGCTCCTGTCTGTCCCAACTACTGGGTCGCTACGACAAGGTCGGAGATGCACTAGGAGACAAAAAGAATGCAGATGTAATATACAAGGACTTTGCAAAAGCCTTCGACATGTGTGACCATTGCATAATAGCGCACAAAATGCATGCTAAAGGAATAACAGGAAAAATGGTAGATGGATCTATAATTTCCTCACAAACAGAGCATAAAGAGTAGTAGTAGTCAACAGAGTAAAGTCTGAGGCGGCTATGCTGAAAATATCTGTTCTGCAAGGCACAGTACTCGCTCCCATCTTGTTTCTCATTCTCATATCCGACATAGACAAGGATATCAGCCACAGCACCGTGTCTTCCCTTGCAGATGACACCTGAATCTGCATGACAGTGTCTTCCATTGCAGACACTGCAAGGATCCAGGCAAACATCAACCAAATCTTTCAATGGGTTGCAGAAAACAATATGAAGTTCAACGTTGAGAAATTTCAATTACTCCAATATGGAAATATGAGGAAATTAAAACTTAATCAGAGTATAAAACAAATTTCAGCCACAAATTAGAGCGAAAAACTAACGTCAAAGACCTGGGAGTGACCATGTCGGAGCGTCTATCTCACCTTCAAGGACCATAACATTGTATCAATCGCATCTGCTAGAAAAATGACAGGATGGTTAATGAGAACCTTCAAAACTAGGGATGCCAAGCCCATGATGACACTCTTCAGGTCGATTGGTCTATCTATGCTGGAATATTGCTGCACACTAACAGCACTTTTCAAGGCAGGTGAAATTGCTGACCTATAAAATGTACAGAGAGCCTTCACGGTGTGCATAATGAAGATAAAACACCTCAATTACTGGGAGCGCTTGAAGTTCCTGAACCTGTGCTCCCTGGAATGCAGGCTGGAGTGATACATGATTAAATATACTTGGAAAATCCTAGAGGGAATAGTACTGAACTTGCACACGAAAATCACTCACTACGAAAGCAAAATACTCAGCAGACGATGCAACATCCCCCAATAAAAAGCAGGGGTGTCACTAGCACGTTAAGAGGCAACACAATAAGTGTCAGAGGCCTAGGACTGTTCAACTGCCTCCCAGCATACATAAGGGGGATTACCAATAAACCCCTGGCTGTCTTCAAGCAGGCACTGGACAAGAACCTAAAGTTGGTACCTGACCAGCAGGGCTGTGGCTCGCACGTTGGATTGCATGCAGAGAGCAGTAACGGCCTGGTTGATCAGGCTCTGATCCACCATGAGGCCTGGTCACAGACCAGGCCGTGGGGGCGTTGACGCTCGGAACTCTCTCCAGGTAAACTCCAGTGCATCTACATATAGCTACTGGTGCATCTACATATATATACGTATATATATATACACACTTCAACATCTGAAAATTGAGATAGGGCAAGCATCGCAGCTAAGACCCACCATTATCCTATGCCACTACTAGGATTCACTGGCCTCATAAAACAAGGCAGCTGTGGAAATTTATTTGGTCCCTAAAGTTCCACAGGACCGATCCGACATGGCCGTAATGGAGCGGCTGAGCTGGGTGGCCCTTAAACTCACCCAAGCAAAAGGCATTCTCCCCAATCATAAACACATTTCTCTCCCCAGGGGGTGACGTGGATGGTAGCATTTTTTTAATTTATACATTTACTCTTCAGGGAAGGAGTAGGTAGTTTTACTGTTAGTATATTAATATTAGGTTTACTAAGGCAACTGTAGATAATAATAATGTAGACCTAAGACCTTAACATAGGTAGTAATAGGCCGATAATGTAGGCAAACACTAGGTTAAGTTAGCTAGGGAGAACTGGCAGCCCTAGCTTGAATGACGAGGCGCGGGTCTCAAAGACACAATGGCATCCTTCTTAAGACAGACACCAACTGGACAAGACGTGCCGTGATCAGCAGATGGCGCCCCCCGCGTGTCTTCACATTTGAGACCTGGGGAAATCTGGTAGAGGCACCTCGATGTACCGTAGATGACCTCCGTCAGGCCCATACAGTAAGACAAGACCTCCACTTTATCTCGTAGATTTCTGGCCAGTGTCTGGGGAGATTGTGAGTGAGTTTTATCTGTGGGCCCGGTGTGCAACAGGCAGAGCATGCCCAGTAAGTACCAGTGTCTCAAGGCAGTCTGGAAGCT
>NC_069402.1:113040901-113063832 GCF_026875155.1 Cherax quadricarinatus
CCCCCCCCTTGTTTACTCGGATGTCAGTAAACGTCAAGTGATGACCTCACACATACAGGCTGAATCTTGTCGACTTCCCCCTATGTCAGTGACGTCACTTTGATGACCCCACACACACAGGCTGAATCTTGTCAACTTCCCATCTCAGTATTACACATTTCATATACAACAAGGGAAAACATTTTCACTTTTAAACCCCAGGATAACCCAAATAATTTCACATTTTTTTTCGTTTAATACCAACATCAATCCACAATTTCTTTACAAAAAACAACACAAGTCTAGACATTTTTCTCGTTTTAACTATTTCATCAGAAAAAGTCACCACAACACTTACAACTTATAACCACTTTTCGATAAATTCACTAGTCACAATTTTAATATTACGAATACGCACACACACCTCACTTTACTTTGAACACTTTCAAAACACTCTCATAAATCATTTGAAACTCACAAAAATACCTTTGAACATTTCCAAAAACAACACTGAAACACTTCCAAAATATCTTTCAAACTCCTTTGAATACTCCCAAAACACCACTGAGTACAGTCAAAACACCACCAAAATCACCATAAACTAAGATCAACATAACAGACTAACACCCATTTTCACACAAATCCCCTCAAATCACTATAACCAAGACGATTACCAATTTCTATGAGTACACTCTCCTCCAACTAAGATATAACATGAACGCAAAAAAAAAAAAAACATGAACACAAACCAAACACACACGAACACTTACAACAGAATCAACACACACACACATGTGCGGGTTATTTGTGTATCGTTCCAGTCACGGTATTGTGCCTTTTTGTTATTTATTTATTTATTTAACAGAATCAACTCTTTTTTCGATATCTCTAGTTCGACAACAACACCCACAACCCACAACACCCACATCTCACAACACCCACAACCCACATCACTCACACCACACAATTTTTTCTCGTTTTAACTAATTTCATCAGAAAAAGTCACAACAACAACCCACAACTTATAAACACTTTTCAGAATCTCTAGTTCGACAACAACACCCACAACCCACAACACCCACAACCCACAACACCCACAACCCACAATTTTCTCTCGTTTTAACTAATTTCATCAGAAAAAGTCACAACAACAACCCACTTAAACATCTTTTTCGGTATCTCTATTTCGACAACAACACCCACAACCCATATCACCCACATCCCACAACACCCACAACCCACATCACCCACACCCCACATCATCCACAACAACAACCCACAACGTATAATCACTTTTCAGCATCTCTAGTTGGGACAACAACACCCACAACCCACAACACCCACAACCCACAATTTTTTTTCTCGTTTAACTAATTTCATCAGAAAAAGTCAAACAACAACCCACTTATAACATCTTTTTCGGTTCTCTAGTTCGACAACAACACCCACAAACCACAATCCCACATCCACAACACCCAAAAACCCCTCACCCACCACCCCACATCACCTCAACAACAACCCCACAACTTATAATCACTTTTCAGCAACTCTAGTTCGACATCAACACCCACAACCCACAATTTTTTCTCGTTTTAACTAATTTCATCAGAAAAGTCACAACAACAACCCTCTTATAACATCTTTTTCGGTATCTCTAGTTCGACAACAACACCCACAACCCACAACACCCACATCCCACAACACCCACAACCCACATCACCCACACACCACATCACCTACAACAACAACCCACAACTTATAATCACTTTTCAGCAACTCTAGTTCGACATCAACACCCACAACCCACAACACCCACAACCCACAATTTTTTCTCGTGGGCTGCAGAAAACAATATGAAGTTCAACGATGAGAAATATCAATTACTCAGATATGGTATATACGAAGAAATTAAATCTTCATCAGAGTACAAAACAAATTCCGGCCACAAAATAGAGCGAAACACCAACGTCAAAGACCTGGGAGTGATCATGTCGGAGGATCTCGCCTTCAAGGACCATAACATTGTATCGATCGCATCTGCTAGAAAAATGACAGGACGGATAATGAGAACCTTAAAAAACGAGGGATGCCAACCCCATGATGACACTCTTCAGGTCACTTGTTCTATCTAGGCTGGAATATTGCTGCACACTAACAGCACCTTTCAAAGCAGGTGAAATTGCTGACCTAGAAAATGTACAGAGAACCTTCACGCGCGCATAACGGAGATAAAAACACCTCAATTACTGGGAACGCTTGGGGTTTTCCTGAACCTGTATTCCCTGGAATGCAGGGGGAGAGATACATTTTTTTATACACCTGGAAAATCCTAGAGGGACTAGTACCGAACTTGCACACGAAAATCACTCACTACGAAAGCAAAAAGACTTGGCAGACGATGCGACATCCCCCCAATAAAAAAGCAGGGGTGTCACTAGCACGTTAAGAGACCATACAAAAGTGTCAGGGGCCCGAGACTGTTCAATTGCCCCCAGCATACAAAAGGGGGATACCAACAGCCCCCTGGCATTTCTTCAAGCTGGCACTGGACAAGCACCTAAAGTGGGTTCCTGATCAGCCGGCTGTGGCTCGTACGTTGGTTTGCGTGCAGCCAGCAGTAACAGCCGGGTTGATCAGGCTCTGATCCACCAGGAGGCCTGGTCACAGACCGGGCCGCGGGGGCGTTGACCCCCGGAACTCTCTCCAGGTAAACTACAGGTAAACAGGTCTAAACAAGTGTGACGTCACCCCACCAGTGTTTACTCGACGGTCAGTGACGTCACGTGATGACCGCACACACAGGCTGAATCTTGTCGAGCAGACAATAACTTAAAATGCAGGATAACACTATTTATTATACAACCAATGCATTTCATATACATCCAACAAAAAAAATTCATTGAAAAAAGGTACAATTCATTGACTAAAATCAACATATTTTTCTCTTGAAGAAATTCTATGCATTTTTTTGTTCTGGATCTTCTTCGTCGTCACCATCTCAGTATAACACATTACATATACAACATAGGGAAAACATTTTCGCTCTTAACCCAGGATAACACAAATAGTTCCACATTTTTTCGTTAATACCCACAACAATCCACAATTTCTTTACAAAAGATTCACTCTCCTCAAGTCTAGACATTTTTCTCGTTTTAACTATTTCATCTCAGGTCACTCCCCACGAAGTAACTTCTCTCTCTCCTCCTCCCCACCCTCCCAAACCCTCACACTCCCACCAACACCTCACAATTTTCACTCATAACCCACAATTTTTCTCGTTTTAACTATTTCATCTCAGGTCACTCCCACGAAGTAACTTCTCTCTCTCCTTCTCCCCACCCTCCCAAACCCTCACACTCCCCCAACCCTCACAATTTCACTCATAACCCCACAATTTTTCTCGTTTTTTAAATATTTCATCAGAAAAAGTCACCACAACAAATTACAACTTATAACCACTTTTCGATTAATTCACTGGTCACAATTTTTACATATTACGAAGTTAATACGCACACACACACCTCACTTTACTTGAACACCTTTAAAACACTCTCATAAATCATTGAATACTCACAAAAATACCTTTGAACATTTCCAAACAACACTGAAAGACTTCCAAAATATCATTTTGAGTACTCCAAATACACCACTGAATACTACTAAAACACCACTGAATACGGTCAAAACACCACCAAAATCACCATAAAAATAAGATCAACATAACAGATTAACATCCATTTTCACACAAAATCCCCTCAAATCACTATAACCGAGACGATTACCAATTTCTATGAGTACACTCACCTCCAACTAAGATATAACATGAGTGCAAAAAAATCATGAACACAATCCAAACACACACGAACACTTATAACAGAATCACTTCTTTTTCGGTATCTCTAGTTCGACAACAACGCCCACAACCCACAACACCCACATCCCACAACACCCACAACCCACAATTTTTTCACGTTTTAAACCTAATTTCATCAGAAAAAGTCCACAACAACAACCCACTTATAACATCTTTTTCGGCAACACTAGTTCGACAACAATACCCACAACCCACAACATCCACAACAACAACCCACTTATATCATCTTTCTCGAAATCTCTAGTTCGACAACAATACCCACATCCCACTACACCCAAAACCCACAATTTTTTCACGTTATAACTAATTTCATCAGAAAAAGTCACAACAACAACCCACTTATAACATCTTTTTCGGCAACACTTTTTCGACAACAATTCCCACAACCCACAACACCCACAACCCACATCACCCACAACAACAACCCACTTATAACATCTTTTTCGGCAACACTAGTTCGCCAACAACACCCACATCCCACAACACCCACAACCCACAACACCCACAACCCACATCACCCACAACAACAACCCATTTATAGCATCTTTTCGGTATCTCTAGTTCGACAACAATACCCACAACCCACAACACTCACAACCCACAACACCCACAACCACATCACCCACAACAACAACCCACTTATAACAACTTTTTTGGTATCCCTAATTCGACAACAATACCCCCAACCCACAACACCCACATCCCACAACACCCACAACCCACAACACCCACAACCCACATCACCCACAACAACAACCCACTTATAACATCTTTTTCGGCAACACTAGTTCGACAACAATACCCCCAACCCACAACACCCACAACCCACAACACCCACAACCCACATCACCCACAACAGCAACCCACTTTTAACAACTTTTTGGTATCTCTAGTTCCGACAACAATACCCACAACCCACAACAACCCACATCCCAAAGCACCCACATCCCCCAACACCCCCAACCCACAACACCCACAACCCACAACACCCACAACCCACATCACCCACAACAACAACCCACTTATTAACATCTTTTTCGGCAACACTAGTTCGACAACAATACACACAACCCACAACATCCACAACCCCCAACACCCACAACCCACTTATAACATCTTTTTTCGATATCTCTAGTTCGAACAACAACACCCACATCCCACCCAAAACCCACATCCCACAACACGAACAACCCACAACACCCACAACCCACATCACCCACAACAACAACCCACTTATAACATCTTTTCGGTATCTCTAGTTCGACAACACCCACAACCCACAACACCCACAACCCACAACACCCCACAACACTCACAACAGCAACCCACTTATAACATCTTTTTCGATATCTCTAGTTCGACAACAATACCCACAACCCTCATCACTTACCAATTTATTCACAATTTTTCCTCTTTCGATACTAATTTTTCCCCTTCTTTTTATTGAATCTTAAAATGTAAGTAATCTCACTACCCAACTACTGAGACATGTCTCTACTCACTCCAATCTTTTCCAGTGTATCATAACTTTTCACTTCTATAATTTCTTTTATAATATTCACACATTATCTTTATTTTCAGTAAAATCCCCTCATATTTCATTAAATTTTTAATACAACCCTCCCCATATACCTCTCTATCTCACCCACATTTCTTCACACCCACTCACCCCTCTCCCAACACATACCAGCACAGATAGTGATACCTCCCATGACATCACACTAGACCCTGTGTTTACTTGTCGACGTCACACACCCCCACTTTTACTTCATTTAACTTATTGAGAGGAAGCTACTTGTTTCAACCTGTTATATCTCCAATATCTAAGATCACCACAATCAAGACGTTTACCGAATTCTATAACCCCACCACTAAGATCACACATTTTTTTGGACACATTCTCTTAAAACATCATCATAACGAAGTTCACTAAAACTATCTATACTTTTTCTAAGATCACATAACATTTTGTCTTCTCTAACTCACTCACCAATTTACATTCACACTTACACATTTCATTAACCGAAATTACATCTCATCCACCAAACTCCTCCCTCATTCTCCAGACTTTACAACATTAACACAAAAAAAACTAACTCATGCACATATGACATGAGACATTACACAACTAAAAACACTGACTAACTTTGAACCAACTCTGAACATCACCAAAACACACCCCGGAACATCTTCAAAAAATGCTCGCACATCATTTGAACACCTTCAAAAACACCATCAAACACCTCCGAATACTCCCAAAACACTACTGATTACTACCAAATCACCACTGAATACTACCAAAACACCGTCAAAATCACCAGAAATAGATCAACACCACCAATTACAAACCCCTTTATAGAATTCCTTCAAATCACTATAACCAAGAAAATCCCACTCACCTCAGACTAATATATAACATGAGCGAAAAAACAAAAAAAAAAAACATTCTCATAAATCATTTGATTACTCACAAAAAAACACCTTTGAACATTTCCAAACAACACCGAAACACTTACAGCAGGATCACCACCAACTGAAAACATAACATGTACACACACACTAAGAAAAACTAAGACCATCCATCAATATCATCAATGACCACTCATTTTTATAAATATTCGCACAAAAAATCACAATCACCAACTCCATACAATATCTAATGCACTCCTCTCACTACCACCAACACATACCAGCAAAAGATAGGGATACCTCCCATGACATCACACTCATCCTGTGTTTACTTGACGACATCACACCCCACTTTTACTTCATTTAACTTTTGAGAGGAAGCTACTTGTTTCAACCTGTTATATCTCCAATATCTAAGATCACCACAATCAAGGGCGTTTACCAAATTCTATAACCCCACCACTAAGATCACACATTTTTTTGTACTCATTCTCTTAAAACATCATCAAACGAAGATCACTAAAACTATCTATTTCTTTTAAATAAGATCACGTAACCTTTTGTCTTCTCTAACTCACTCAAACCCAATTTACATTCACAGTTACACATTTCATTAACCGAAATTACAACTCATCCACCAAACTCCTCCCTCATTCTCCAGACTTTACAACATTAGCACACAAACAAACTAATCATACACTTATAACATGAGACATACCATAACTAACACACTGACTAGCTTTGAACCAACTCTGAACAACACCAAAACTCCAAGGGAACATCTTCCCAAAAAAAAACTCTGCAAAGTCATTTGAACACCTTCAAAAAACACCTCCGAATTCTCCCAAAAAACTACGATTACTACCAAATCACCACTCAATACTACCAAAACGCCGTCAAAATCACAAGAAACTAAGTTTTAACATCACCATCTAACACCCTTTTTATAAAATCCCCCCAAATCACTATAACCAAGAACTCCTCCCCCTGGGCGCATAAAAAAAAGCATGAACACAAACCTAATACACAAACACCTAGTACATGATCACCATCAACTGAAAGCATTCTTGTCACACATAACTCTAAACAACACCATCAACAAACGCCCATATTCACTTTCCTCAAAAACCACAATACACAGAAAACCTCATCCCTTATAAACAATTCACACTAAAAATCATATTTTGACAATATCTAAGCGCACTCACCTCACGACCACACACACACGATGTCACACCCCACAGACCGGCCTAGGTCACCTCCAGTGACGTCACACTCCATCTGTATTTACTTGGTGGTCACATCACTCCCAACCCACCTTGTTTCAACCTGTTGTACCCAAAAGATCTAAAGAACGCTATAACCAAGAACGATAGCAGATTTCCATGACCCCACCACTAAGATTCACAGAAATCACTCATTTCACTTCTTTCACCCAAGATCACCAAAAATATAGATCATTCATCTCAAAACTACTATGATCACTGAAAAACACTTATTTGTTTTAAACATTCGCGCAAAATAAGACATCACAAAAATACCACGACAACTTCCACCAACATCTAAACATAAACATAGACTATAACATATCCTCACGCACACCAAAAATAAAAATAATACACAGACATCCACAACTGATACAATTTCAACCGCCAAATTTAAGACATGAGACTTACACAACCAAATCTAAGACATTCCACTTCGTCCCAACTAGACATACACATCATACTAAGACTTACACCCCAAAACCCATAATTGACATATGACAATACATATAAGACATAAGAAGCACAAAAAAAAAATTTACCATGTCATGAGACATTACCAGAACTAAGTCACACACCTCCAACTAATACACAATCAGTTTACTAAGTTCATGTTTTACACAGTTTTTTTCTCGACCTGAATATTCATACCACATTTATCATTTCTCATTTATGTTACATATCACATTTCTCACCCTCATCATCCCTAAAACATCCTTTCTTATTCATCCGTATATCGCCAAGAGATGTTTTATCCCGACGACCCATCTCGACACTAGGAGCCAGAGTGTAGTAGGTGGTGTTGGAGTGGTGATGGTTGCTTTGGCTCCTATGTCGTGATGGCTCGTCTGGGTTAAAACATCTCTTGGTGATATACGGATGAATAAGAAAGGATGTTTTAGGGATGATGAGGGTGAGAAATGTGATATGTAACATAGATGAGAAATGATAAATGTGGTATGAATATTCAGTTTGAGAAAAAAATGTGTAAAACATGAAATTAGTAAAGTGATTGTGTATTAGTTGGAGGTGTGTGACTTAGTTCTGGTAATGTCTCATGACATGGTAAATTTTTTTGTGCTTATGTCTTATATTTATTGTCAATATGTCAATTATGGGTTTTGGTGTATGTCTTAGTTATGATGTGTATGTCTTAGTTAAGATGTGTATGTCTTAGTTGGAGGTGAATGTCTTAGATTTGGTGTGAATGTCTCATGTCTTAAATTTGCGGTTGAAATGTATAAGTTGTGGGTGTCTGTGTATTATTTTTATTTTTGGTGGTGAAGATATGTTATAGTGCTCATGTTATGTTATAGATGTTGGTGGAAGTGTCTTGGTATTTTTGTGTATGTCTTATTTTTGCGCGAATGTTTAAAAAATAAGTGTTTTCAGTGATCATAGTAGTTTTGAGATGAATGATCTTAGATTTTTGGTGATCTTGGTGAAGAGTGAAATGAGTGTTTTCTGTGATCTTAGTTGTGGGGTCATGAAATCTGGTAATCGTCTTGGCTATAGTGTTCTTAGATATTGTGGGTACAGCAGGTTGAAACAAGGTGGGTTGGGTGTGATGTGACCACCAAGTAAACACAGATGGGAGTGTGACGTCACTGGAGTTGACCTCGCCGGTCCTGTGGGGTGTGACATCGTGTGTTGGTGGTAGTGAGGTGAGTGCGCTTAGATATTGTCAAATATGATTTTTTGTGTGAATGTTTATAAGAAATGAGTGTTTTCTGTGGTATTAGTGGTTTTTTGAGGTAAGTGAATATGGGCGTTTGTTGATGGTGGTTGTCTTAGATTTATGTGTGTACAAGATATGTTTTCAGTTGATGGTGATCATGTACTAGGTGTTTGTGTATTAGGTTTGTGTTCATGCTTTTTTTTTATGCGCCCATGGGGAGGGAGTTCTTGGTTATAGTGATTTGAGAAGATTTCTATGAAAAGGGTGTTAGATGGTGATGTTAAACTTAGTTTCTGGTTATTTTGACGGTGTTTTGGTAGGATTCAGTGGTGATTTGGTAGTAATCAGTAGTGTTTTGGGAGTATTCGGAGGTGTTTTTGAAGGTGCTCAAATGACGTGCAGAGTATTTTTTGAAGATGTTCCGTGGTGTTTTGGTGTTGTTCAGAGTTGGTTCAAAGCTAGTCAGTGTGTTAGTTATGGTAATGTCTCATGTTATAAGTGTATGAGTTAATTTGTTTTGTGAGCTAATGTTGTAAAGTCTGGAGAATGAGGGAGGAGTTTGGTGGATGAGTTGTAATTTCGGTTAATGAAATTTGTAACTGTGAATGTAAATTGGTGAGTGAGTTAGAGAAGACAAAATGTTACGTGATCTTAGTAAAAGCATAGATAGTTTTAGTGATCTTCGTTATGATGATGTTTTAAGAGAATGTGTACAAAAAAATGTGTGATCTTAGTGGTAGGGTTATAGAATTTGGTAAACGTCTTGATTGTGGTGATCTTAGATATTGGAGATATAACAGGTTGAAACAAGTACCTTCCTCTCAATAAGTTAAATGAAGTAAAAGTGGGGTGTGACGTCGTCAAGTAAACACATGATGGAGTGTGATGTCATGGGAGGTATCCCTATCTGTGCTGGTATGTGTTGGTGGTAGTGAGAGGAGTGTATTAGACATTGTATGGAGTTGGTGATTGTGATTTCTTGTGCCAATGTTTATAAAAATGAGTGATCATTGATGATAGTTGATGGATGTCTTAGTTTTTCTTTGTGTGTGTGTACATGTTATGTTTTCAGTTGGTGGTGATCCTGCTGTAAGTGTTTCGGTGTTGTTTGGAAATGTTCAAAGGTGTTTTTGTGAGTAATCAAATGATTTATGAGAATGTTTTTTTTTTTTCGCTCATGTTATATATTAGTCTGAGGTGAGTGGGATCGTCTTGGTTATAGTGATTTGAAGGAATTTCTATAAAATGGGTGATAATTGGTGGTGTTGATCTTAGTTTCTGGTGATTTTGACGGTGTTATGGTAGTATTCAGTGGTGATTTGGTAGTAATCAGTAGTGTTTTGGGAGTATTCGGAGGTGTTTGATGGTGTTTTTGAAGGTGTTCCGTGGTGTTTTGGTGATGTTCAGAGTTGGTTCAAAGTTAGCCAGTGTGTTAGTTGTGGTAATGTCTCATGTCATATGTGTATGAGTTAGTTTTTTTTTTGTGTTAATGTTGTAAAGTCTGGAGAATGAGGGAGGAGTTTGGTGGATGAGATGTAATTTCGGTTAATGAAATGTGTAAGTGTGAATGTAAATTGGTGAGTGAGTTAGAGAAGACAAAATGTTATGTGATCTTAGTAAAAGTATAGATAGTTTTAGTGAACTTCGTTATGATGATGTTTTAAGAGAATGTGTACAAAAAAATGTGTGATCTTAGTGGTGGGGTAATAGAATTCGGTAAACGTCTTGATTGTGGTGATCTTAGATATTGGAGATATAACAGGTTGAAACAAGTAGCTTCCTCTCAAGAAGTAAAAGTGGGGGTGTGTGACGTCGACAAGTAAACACAGGATGAGCATCAAAGTGGTATACAATACCGACAGGTTGTTAGGTAAGACACATATGCAACAGTTAGACAACTTTATTCCGAAACGTTTCGCCTACACAGTAGGCTTCTTCAGTCGAATACAGAAAGTAGTCAGGAACAATAGAGATGTGAAGACGATGTAATCAGTCCATCACCCTTGAAGTCGTAGAATTTGAGGTTGTCAGTCCCTCAGCCTGGAGAAGTACAGTTCCATAGTCAGGAACTATCTGAAGATCAAGCGACAGTGCGGAGACTTAAATACTGTCGGAAGGAGAGGTGCAGAGTAGTAGTGGTTTGTGAAAATTTAGCCACCACGACTTCAAAAGGTGAAGGTTGTTTTCTTCGCCCTTCAAATCTCTACTGTTCCGGGATACTTTCTGTATTCGACTGAAGAACCCTTTACTGTGTAGGCGGGAAAAGGGTTTTGGAATAAAGTTGTCTAACTGTTGTTTGTTTCTTACCTAATAAAACCCAGGATGGGGGTGTGTTTTCATGGGGGTATCCTTTTCTGTTTTGGTATGTGTTGGGGGAAGGTGTGAGTGGGTGTGAAGGAAAAGTTTGGGGGAGTTTTAGAGGGGGGTTTTGGGGAGGGTTTTTAATTTAAAAAATTTTAAAGAAAATGAGGGGAATTTTTCTGAAAATAAAGTTAATGTGTGAATTTATAAAAGGAAAATTTTAGGGGTGGGAAAAATTTGATACCTGGAAAAGTTTTGGGGTGTTTTTTGAAAACCTGTTGCAAATAGGTTTTGGGGGGGGGAGATTATTTGTTGTCGTATAATATTTTTTTTGTGGGGGTACAAGGGGTGGGTATGGGAAAAGGGATTTTATTTGAATTTTTTGTAAGTTGGGGGGAAATGTTTTAAATTTCTTTTAAGGGAAACAATAAAAAAAAAGGGGAAAAAATTTTTTTATCGAATAAATTGTGAATAAAAAATTTGGAAGTGATGGGGTTGGGGGGTATTGTTGTCGAACTAGACATACCGAAAAAAGTTTTTATAAAGTGGGGTTTTTGTTGTGAATTTTTTTTTGGTGAAATTTAAATTTAAAAAAAGAGAAAAAAATTTTGGGTTGGGGGGGTGTTGGGGGTTGTTTGGGGGTTGTGGGTTGTGGGTTTTTGTCGAAAATAGAGACACCGAAAAATGGTTTTAAGTGGGTTGTTGTTGTGGGTGATGTGGGGTTTTGGGTGTTGTTGGGGGGGTTTTTGGGGGGGTTGTGGGGGTGTTTTTGTGGGGGTGTTTTTGGGGGGTGTGGGTGTTGTGGGTTGTGGGTGTTTTGGGGTTTTGGGGGGATTGTTTTTCGAACTGGGGGATACCAAAAAAAAATGTTATAAGTGGGTTTTTTTGGGGGGTGATGTGGTTGTGGGTGTTTTGGGTTGTGGGTTTGTGGGTTTTTGGGTTTTTGTTGTCGAAATTAAAGGGTACCGAAAAAATGGATTTTAATTTTTGGGGGTTTTTGTTGTGGGTTATGTGGGTTGTGGGTTTTTTGTGGGTTGTGGGTGTTAGGGTGTTGTTGTTGTTATCGAACTTGAGTTTTCGAAAAAGATGTTTTAAGTGGGGTTTTTGTTGTGGGTTTTTGTGGGGGTTGTGGGTTTGTGGGTGGTTTTGGGGTTTTGGGTATTGTTGTCGAACTTGTGTTGCCCAAAAAGATTTTATAAGTGGGTTGTTGTTGTGACTTTTTCTGATGAAATTAGTTAAAACGAGAAAAAATTGTGGTTGTGGGTGTTGTGGATTGGTTGGTGTTGTGGGTTGTGGGTGTGTTGTTGAACTAGAGTTGCTGAAAAGTGATTATAAGTTGTGGGTTGTTGTTGTGGGTGATGTGGGGGTGTGGGTGATGTGGGTTGTGGGTGTTGTGGGATGTGGGTGATGTGGGTTGTGGGTGTTGTTGTCGAACTAGAGATACCGAAAAAGATGTTATAAGTGGGTTGCTGTTGTGACTTTTTCTGATGAAAATTAGTTAAAACGAGAAAAAATTGTGGGTTGTGGGTGTTGTGGGTTGTGGGTGTTGGGGGGTTGTGGGTGTTGTTGTCGAACTAGAGTTGCTGAAAGTAAATTATAAGTTTGGGTTGTTGTTGTGGGTGATGGGTGGGGGTTGATGTGGGTTGTGGGTGTTGTGGGATGTGGGTGTTGTGGGTTGTGGGTTGTTTTGTCGAATAGAGATACCGAAAAGATGTTATAAGTGGGTTTGTTGTTGTGACTTTTTCTGATGAAATTAGTTAAACGAGAAAAAATTGGGGGTTGTTGGTGTTGTGTTGGTGGGTGTTGTTATCGAACTAGAGATGCTGAAAATTGTTTATAATTTGGGGGTTGTTGTTGTGGACTTTTTCTGATGAAATTAGTTAAAAGAGAAAAAATTGTGGGGTGGGGGTGATGTGGGTTGTGGGTGTTGTGGGATGGGGGTGTTTGGGGGTTGTGGGTGTTTTTGTCAAACTAGAGATATCGAAAAAAGAGTTGATTCTGTTTAAGTGTTCGTGTGTGTTTGTTTGTGTCATGTTTTTTTTTTTTTTTGCGTTCATGTTATATCTTAGTTGGAGGAAGTGTTACTCATAGAAATTGGTAATCGTCTTGGTTATAGTGATTTTGAGGGATTTGTGTGAAAATGGGTGTTAGTCTGTTATGTTGATCTTAGTTTAATGGTGATTTTGGTGGGGGTTTTTTGACTGTACTCAGTGGTGTTTTGGGAGTATTCAAAGGGTTTGATGATATTTTGGAAGTGTTTCAGTGTTGTTTGGAAAATGTTCAAAGGTATTTTTGTGAGTATTCCCAAAAGATTTATGGGAGTGTTTTGAAGGTGGTTCAAAGTAAAGTGAGGTGTGTGTGTGCGTATTAACTTGTAATATGTAAAATTGTGACTAGTGAATTTATCGAAAAAGTGGTTATAAGTGTTGTGGTTGACTTTCTGATGAATTTGTTAAACGAGAAAAATGTCTAGACTTGTGTTTTTATTTGTAAAGAAATTGTGGATTGATGTTGGTATTAACGAAAAAATGTGAAATTTATTTGGGTTATCCTGGGTTAAAAAGTGAAAATGTTTTCCCTATGTTGTTATGAAATGTGTAATACTGGATGGGGAAGTTGACAAGATTTAGCCTGTGTGTGTGGGTCATCACGTGACGTCACTGACATAGGGGGAAGTCGACAAAATTCAGGGCCCGTATGTGTGAGGTCATCACGTGACTTCACTGACCGCCGAGTAAACACAGGTGGGGTGACGTCACACTTGTTTAAGACCTGTAGTAAGAGAAAGTACCATGCCCCATAGGAGGAGTTCTTTTGAATGCTTACCCTGAGAGGGGGAATCCAAAAACTTTATCCAAGGAGATGGAGTCTTGTATTATCGAGAAACCTTGATCCAAGGAGAGGGGAGACTGGTATTATTGATTTTGAAAAATTTGATCCGAGGAATTGGAGTCTTTGTATTATCGAGAAACCTTGATCCAAGGAAAAGGAAGGAGGAATTTTGGGATGAAAGTGGGAGTCCATTTGAATGCTTACCCCCAAGAGGGGGGATCCAAAAACTTGACCCGAGGAGTCATAAGAAAATGAAATTAAAAAAAAAAAAAATCAAAAAAAAAATGGGATGGGGGTGAAAGTGGGGGGGGAACCTCAAAAATTTTATCAGAGGAGATCATAAAAAAATGAAATTCAAAAAAAATTCGAAAAAAATGGAAAAAAAAATTTGGGGAGGGGTGGGCGATCCGGACGACGCTGCAGAAGGCGCTGGCGGCCGCGAGGGCGGGCGCGCGGGTGGGGTGCCAGTCGGGCAGGGGTGCGTGGGGGTTGAGGGTAAGGTGGTCGAGGTGGGGGATCGTGGGTGGGGGTCGTGGATGGGGAGCGTGGGGGGGGTCGTGGGTGGGGTCCCTGGGTGGAGTCATGGGTGGGGGTCGTGGGTGGGTCATGGGTGGGGGTCGTGGGTGGGGGTCGTGGGTGGGGCCCCGTGGGTGGGGACATGGGTGGGGTCATGGGTGGGGTCGTGGGTGGGGTCAAGGGTGGGAGTCGTGGGTGGGGGTCTTGGGTGGGGGTCGTGGGTGGGGGTCGTGGGTGGAGGTCGTGGGTGGGGGGGTCGTGGGTGGGGGTTGTGGGTGGGGGTTGAGGGTGGGGTCATGCGTGGGGGTCGTGGGTGGGGGTCGTGGGTGGGGTCGTGGGTGGGGTCGTGGGTGGGGGTCGTGGGTGGGGGTCGTGGGTGGGGGTCGTGGGGGGGGTCGTGGGTGGGGGTCGTGGTGGGGGTCGTGGGTGGGGGTCGTGGGTGGGGGTCGTGGGTGGGGCTCGTTGGTGGGGGACGTGGGTGGGGTCGTGGGTGGGGGGTCGTGGTGGGGGTCGTGGGTGGGGTCGTGGGTGGGGTCGTGGGTGGGGGTCGTGGGTGGGGGTCGTGGGTGGGGGTCGTGGGTGGGGGGTCGTGGGTTGGGGTTGAGGGCGAGGTCAAGGTCATTAGCATGTAGGTGTGAAAAGGAGTCCGCTCAGGAAAGGGATTATTATTATTATTACAATCAAGGGGAAGCGCTAAACCCGGAGGATTATACAGCGCCTGGGGGGGAGGGATGTGGAAGGCATTCAGGCTTAATTTGGGGAACTGGAGCACAGATCCAATTCCCTAAATCAAGAGCCCCTCACCAACATCAAGGAACCTTCCTTGAGGGGCTCAGGAAAGGGAGCCACTCAGGAAAAGGAGACCGTACAGCAGCAGAGATCGCTCAGGAAAGGAGACCGCTCAGCCGCAGGAGCCACTCAGCTGCCTTCAGCACTACTCTCAACATAAACCTTAATGTTAGCCCCAGCGTAAAAGTCTCCATAACCACAATATAAATGTTAAAAACATCTACTTATATTTTAAAATAAACATCTACATAAACCTCTGTATAAACCTAAGCATAGGCCTTTATATAAACATTTACCTCAACATCTACATAAACCTGAACTTAAACTTCTCCATAAACTTTTAAAGAAACCTCTACAGAAACCTCTACATAAATCTGTCCCTGAGCCTCTACCTGAACAGCTACAAAACCCTATATTTCTTCTTTCAACGTACCGGCCTAATCCCACCGAGGCAGGGTGGCTCAAGAGTAAAAACGAAAATTTCTCCTTTTAAATTTAGTAATGTGTACAGGAGAAGGGTTACTAGCTCTTTGCTCCCGGCATTTTAGTCGCCTCTTACGACACATATGGCTTCGGAGGAAGAATTCTGTTTCACTTCCTATGGAGATAAGTGGACATAAACAAGAACAAGAAATAGAAAGAAGATAGAAAACCCAGAGGGGTGTGTATATTATTCTTGAATATGTATGTGTGCCATGACCTAAGTGTAAGGAAAAGTAGCAAGGAAAAGTAGCAAGCAGAAAACTACACAAACCTCAACAAACGTCTACATAAATTTCTACCTAAACCTACGTCCGCTGTCACTGCACGTGTACCTTTGCGTTCGTATACCCCGACTCGACCATCCAGCTGCCCCTGTGACGTCAAGCTTTGTTTTGTTCGCCATGTTGTAATCCTGACAGTCATCTGCTAGCGTTCATTACCACAGCAAAACATGGGATTAAACATCCTAGCTGGGATAATCCACAGGCCGGGTTCTGTTACAGTGAAAATAAAAATTATTCTCTATACAAGTAAGGAGCGAGCTTTGTTAATTTATTTACAAAAAAAAGAGTTCTTATTCAGATGTAGATTTTTTTTTTGTAGATTTGCTATTTAATGAGTAGGGGAACGAATTTCATAAATTTTTGCAATGTAATTAAAGCAAAAGTTTTTTTGTTTAAAACAAAGCATGTTCAATCATTCATGTTTTATTGTAATGTTTACCTATTAATGTACGACGAAAAGATATTAGAGTTGGTAACGCTTCTTCCAAATAACACTGTGACAAACTCTGTCGCTCTGGCACTATGTGGCAGAGTATGACTCAATTGGCACTATGGGGCATGAATACTGCACCACTCTGTAACAAAAGAACACTGGGCCACTGTTTAACTTAACTAACACTGTAGTACGATGTAACACAAACCATCTAACACTGTGTGATTAACATAAGTGTACATCAAGCTAAACTGCCCAACAAAACCCCAACCAGTAAGCAGAATTACTAATATTGAAATGGATTCGAAAGAGGTAGAGAATGGGTTGGCCATTTATTATAATTCCTGTCAAATCTCCCCTCAGAAGGATTCAAAGAAAACGGAAGTACGAACATTCAGAGATACTGGACTTATTGCTCTCTGATACGAGAGGGAGAACTTTTCCTCTCGGAACAAACGTCACTACAGTCATCAGTTCTTTTAGAAGCTTTTGGAGGAGCAGTGTTTTCTGTCTGGGATCGATCCCATGCCTAACCCTTCTAGGGTAGGGTAGGTGCCTGAGCCCGAGTCTTTAACTCACAAGACTGTCATTCCCATTTGCCCCCTTGTGGCGGGGATGGCAGACCAGAGAGGCCTAGCTTGTGGCTAGGCCTGGGGACAGTTGGTCCCAAAGATGAGGAGGTACTTGTGCCTCCTCCCATGGGAGACTTAGGTATCAGACACTCCCTAAAGAGGGAGCCAAGGCCGGGCCACCACTTGGAAAAGACCCGGGCCGGGAGAATACCGGCGAATCTTTAATAATAATAATAATTTTCTGTCTCTTTACATAAAATATATGTGCAGAGTAAATATTACACTGGATATTTGACTAGGTGTTTCTGACTGATTTCCAATGAAAGATGCTATTTTATTACTAGGTAATAACATTAATTCTGCTAAGTGTCCAGAACCTATAATGATTAATTCTCCTCCAATCATCGACACCATGCCCAGCTCTTCTAGGGTAGGGTAGGTGCCTGAGCCTGAGCTTGCAGCTCACAAGCCTGTCATTCCCAGTAACCCCCTTGGGGCGGGGATGGCAGACCAGAGAGGCCTAGCTTGTGGCTAGGCCTGGGGACAGTTGGTCCCAAAGATGAGGGGGTACTTGTGCCTCCTCCCATGGGAGACTTAGGTCTCAGACACTCCCTAGACTGGGAGCCAAGGCTGGGCCACCACTTGGAAAAGGTCCGGGCCGGGAAAATACCGGCGAATCTTTAATAATAATAATAACCCTTTCCCAAATTTTGGGCCAAAACTCGGGCAAAACCCCAAGGGATGTTTGATGAGAATGCTAACCCATCCTTGGGACTAAATTTCGGAATACCCAAATTTTTGTTTTATGAGGAAACTGGTCAGGGCCTCGTAAATTAGTGAACATACCCGGGGCTTAGGATTGCCAGATGTCCGTTTCCTTTCCCCTGAAGGACTGTCCTTTCGGAAGAACAGCGAAAAACCCTTCCTAAATTTTTTTGCTTTTCAGGCACAAGGTAAAACCTCCTCAATCACCCAATAAAATTAAAATTAAAAATTATGAGCCCGAGTAAGGGGTAGAGGAAAGGCAAAAGAAGATAGAGGTCTTTCCCAAAAAAAAATTTAGATCCAAAAACAAATATAGCTATAACTATCTTTGGGGAGGCCATTTAGGAATTACTAAAACATGTATAAAATCAAAAAAATTTTTTTTTGGCCAAAGTTAATGCAAGATGTGAAATTACATCCGCTGTTGTAGAGAATTTCGCAAGTAGAAAAACCCACCCCTTTAAAAAATGCACCTCTCCAATCCTATACCTCCCAAAATGGGGGCCCTTTAAAGTGATGTCGGGCCCACACTAGGTAAAGACTTTGGCTTAGCCGGTGGAGAGTTTTTGGAGCTCCCTACAAAACCAGTAGCCTTTGCGTGTTCCTTTTTTCTTAGTTTTTTAGGGGCAAATTTTCTATTAGGGGGATGATCGTGAAGGACCTGCCTAGTATGGGCCAAAGGCCCGCATGTTCCTTTTCTTATGTACTTTTGTTCTTAAGTGGGAAAAGTCCGAAAGTGTTTTTTTGAGGGGATCCTACATACTTTAAAAGACTATGAAAGCTCATAGAGCAGGGAAAAAGGCATTGAAGCGGCCAGGGGAAAAGGCTGTGCCAGGGGCGTGAATCGACCCCTGCAAACCCCAAATAGCTGATACCACAAAAAGACGGGGGGAAAGGGGAAGGGAAAACCGGGGGCAGAGTACGTAAAGTGTCAAAGACGCAACATCGCTCAAAGAAAAAAATCTTTGGGTGGGGAAAAACTGAGCGCTCTGAAGCGCACATCAACCAAAAATGCTGCAGGATATGGCACCTCAATCCCGAAAATAGCATTCCCTACCCTTGTAAAGGGAAATTTTTTCAAGACCTGTACACCATGTGCGTCAGGGCCCAGACGAAAATAAGAACATAAGAATGAAGGAAACACTGCAACAGGTCACTGACCCATGTTTGACCCTGCGGGCAGGTTAGTCCCCCCCCCCAGGATTAGACAAAGACCACCCCGGATTTGCCCCTGACCCCTCCGTCTGTCATTCCACTCAAGGAGGAGCCCCTGACAGACCCCGCAGCACAAAAGTCAGTCCAACTCACACCCACCCCCACCCACTCCCTGTTTTAAAAAACCTATTTTTAAAACTACCAAAGTTTTAGCCTCAATAACTTTCTCGGGGGTTTGTTCCACCATCCCCAACTCTTCCAAACAGGTTTCCTAATGCTTTCTAATTTTTTTATTTTTTCCAAAAGAACCATTTGCTGCGAGTCCTGCTTGGCTGGAAAAATTTTTTTTGCACCTATTTACTCCCTTTTTTTTTTTCTTTTTTTCCCTTTTTACACCTCGATCATATCCCCCTAATTCTACGCCTTTCGAGAGAGTGCAGATTCAGCGCCCTCAGTCTATCCTCATAGGAAGATTTCTGATACATTGGGGTCATCTTTGTCATCCTCCCTGCACATTTTCGAGAGCATTTAATTTCCCTTCTGTAATTTCGGTGACCAGAACTGAGCGCATAGTCTAAATGAGGCCTAAACCAAGGATATATAGGGTTGAAGAACAACCTGAGGACTTCTATTATTTATACTTCTAAATATGAAGCCAAAATTCTGTTAGCTTTATTGTGAACACTAATGCACTGTTGTCTTGGTTTTAGATTTCTGCAAAACCCAAAACTCCTAAACCCTTTTCGCAATCACGAGTATTAAGATCTACATTATTTAGTTTATATGTGGCATGGTTATTTAACTGTCCAACATTTAGAATTTTTGATTTGTCAATTTTAAAACTGCATCTGCCACTTCTCCGCCATTGCGTCAGTCTATTCAAATCATCCAGGAGTCCTCTAGTTCCTCATTAGAATGAATTGGACGGCCTATTTTGGTGTCATCGCAAATTTGATTATGTCGCTATTTTTTACCCTCATCTATGTCGTTTATGTAAATTGTGAAAAACAACGGGCCCAACACTGACCCCTGGGGGAACACCGCTCGTGACGTGCCCCCATTCTGATTTCTCCCCATTTGTGCAAACTCTCTGCTGTCTGTCAACCATGCCTCTACCCAGGAAAAAATTTCCCTCCTATTCCGTGTGCCTTAAGTTTCCTAATAGCCTCTGGTTTGGAACTTTTATCGAAAGCCTTACTGAAGTCCATATACACAATATCATTTTCATTACCATGATCTACCTCCTCAAACACTTTAGTGAAAAAAGTTAGTAAATTCGTAAGACAGGAACGCCCCTTGTAAAACTGTTTTTGAGTTTCATTAATTAATCTGTGCTGTCAAGATGGCTACAAAATTGCTTCTGCAATTATTGATTCCATAAATTTTCCCACTATGGGGGGTAAGGTTTTTGGGTCTATAGTTCGAACCCAAGGACCTGTCACCTCCCTTGTAAAATTGGTATTACATTTGCCATTTTCCACTTATCAGGCACTATGCCAGTTTGTAGTGATATGTGAAAAAGATTAGCCAAAGGTATGCTAAGTTTTCCCCTTTACATTCCTTTAACACCCTTGCAAACAGTTCATCATGACCTGGGGATTTGTTAGGTTTTAGTTTCTCTATTTGTCTGAGGACCATGTCACTAGTTTACTGCAATTTGTACATAGTTTATTATCATCCTGTTTATATTTAAACTATTATTTCAGGAATATCGCTAGTATTTTCCTGGATAAAATCTGGAGAGGAAGTAGGTATTAGAATTTCACACATATCCCCTTTTCACTGTCAGTGATCTGACCAGAGTTACTCTTAAGTGGGCCAATCTTGTCCCAAAACTTACTTCTGTATACCTGAAAAAAACCCTTTTGGGTTAGTCTTTGAATCCCTTCGACCTTAGCCTCATAATCCCTTTTGTTTTCTTATTCTTTTTTTTATTTCTCTCTTTAAAAATGAATATATTAATTTATTAACTGCCCATCCCTCTTTTGATACGCCTATATATCCCTTTCTTTTGACCAATGAGATGTTTTAATCTTTTTGTTGATCTATTTGGGATCATTTTTTTTTAGATCAAATTTTTCCCTACTCGGAACAAAAGTTGTCTGGGCAGCTAGAACTATGCTCTGAAAAACGTCATTTTGGCAACCAAGATCACCTACCTAACCCATAGTCAGGACATCCCAATTTAGCCCACCCAGGAAAATTTTTTCAGCCCCCATGAAGTCGGCTGTGGCATGCAAAGAGTACGTAACCTTTGTTCGGCGCATGTAACACCCTCATTTACGGTCTATCTCCCCAACCAGCGAACCGGGTAACTAAGAGTTGACGAGGGGGCCCCTTTGTTCAACTAGTGCCCCAGGTTCCAGCCAATAAGAAGAGGGTTTTGGCATTTCGCAGAGGTTATGTGGGTACCACTCTCTTGTCTGCCCTTAAAATTTCCCCATTCTAGAGCTGGTTGAAGCACGGTCTGCTCTCTTGTGGCTTCTATTTCTGCCTTGCTTACCGGGAGTGCACTAATACCTATCACGTATATAGTGAACATATTGCTGTTCAAAAAATTGGTGAAGGTTTAATAAAAGTCAAAACTTTTCTTGTGTTTATTTTGCTCCCTTTACACCCGGATAACAGGGCCCTTTGGACTCCTGGGTTGTAATATCGGCCAAGCGAAAATCTGGGACCCAAAAATTTGATTGCAGTTATCTGAGTAAATCCAAAATATTAAAACTAAGCTCATCATTAACCTCAAGTTTTTTTAATTATGAATCTTTGTTGGCAAGAACCAAGTCAAGAGACTGTTTTCTTTAGTTGGTTCTGTCACAATCTGTTCTAAAAAGCAATCCTGAACCCTATCAAGAAAGTCACTAGACTCAAAATTTCCTGTTTATATTTTTCCAATCAATTTGTCTAAAGTTAAAATCTCCCATTAGCAATTATTTTCATATCTAGATCCCTTTTGAATTTCGTCTCATAACAGCTTTTCTGCCCTCCCTATCAAGGTTGGGGGGCCTATAATTCATACCCAAAATTAATTTGTTATGTCCCCTCGAGAAACTGTAGCCAAACAGATTCTGTGTTCGATGTTACTAATCTTACATCATGTCTAAGACAACAATTTAAATTTTCTCTGACATACGTCGCCACGCTACCACCCTTCCTGCTGACCCTATCAGTGTTGAATAGTTTATAACCCTGTATGTTGCATTCAGAAGGCATTTCTCTATCTTTCAGGTTGAACCAGGTCTCTGTTATACCAATAATATCTATATTACCCACACTTGCAAGTAATCTTAGCTCATCTATCTTATTTCTTAGACTCCTACTATTTGTATAATAAATCTTAAGGGAGCTAGTCACTCGTTGCCCTCTAGTTAAGTTTTTTTTTATTTTATTTAAAACATTACAATACAAGGTGGAAGTTATATTAAAAGGTACACAATTTTTTTTTTTTTATATTTTATTTAAAAAAACCCAAAACAGTTTTAAAATAAAAATAAGAAACAGTATGGAACCTAATCAAATTAATGACAAAAAGGATTGTACCTACATGCTCGCAAGATATTACAACAAAAACTTTCATCAAAACATAACAAAAA
>NC_069402.1:113064332-113071832 GCF_026875155.1 Cherax quadricarinatus
TGGGAGAGTGCAGAAAGGGGGAGAGTGCAGTAAGAGGGGGGAGAGTGTAGTAAAGAGGGGGAAAGGGTGTAGTAAGAGTGAGAGAGTGCGTAAGAGTGGGAGAGTGTAGTAAGAGTGGGAGAGTGCAGTAAGAGTGGGAGAGTGTAGTAAGAGTGGGAGAGTGTAGTAAGAGTGGGAGAGTGCAGTAAGAGTGGGAGAGTGCAGTAAGAGTGGGAGAGTGCAGTAAGAGTGGGAGAGTGCAGTAAGAGTGGGAGAGGGGTTTAGTAAGAGTGGGGAGATTTGTAGTAAGAGTGGGAAAGAGTGTAGTAAGGTGGGGGGATTTGCAGTAAGAGTGGGAGTGTAGTAAGAGTGCAGTAAGAGTGCTAGAGTTGGTCCACTAACACCTGGTCCCCCACACAGGTGTCCACACTGAAACAGTCACCAACAACCACCACCTGGTTGTTACCACTAACTACCCCTCCCCTCCCCCCCAACCACAACACTAACTACCTCAGTAATCACTTCAACTACCAAATTATGACCTGGCACAATTACTAGGTCAGCCAATTAAGACACAATTACCGTAATTAATCGGTAATTAATTATTCACGGTCTGGCAACACTCGGCACGTGGCGCGCGCGTAAGTGTTGCCACATCACCATTATTTTCATTATTGTAATTACTATTATATTAATTATAATAATTATAATTATCTTTATAATTATCACTACTATTATTACTGCTATAATTATAATGATAATAATAATAATAATAATAATATAATAATAATAATAATTATTAATAATACTGAACAGTTGGCGACACTGGCACGTGGTAGTGCGCGCCAAAATGTTGCCATATGAGGTTCACTGATAATTAAGGATGAATGAATGAATGGCTTTTGATCCAGGGAGTATTTGAGCAGCCAGCCTTGCTAGGATCAAAGCACATTGCCTCTACGACTCCTATGATCAATGTGGGGTTTAGAGCCTTCCCTGGCCCTTTTAATTATTAGTATATGATAATAGCAATTATCAATTATATATTATATTATTATTACTGCTGCTTGCTCGCTGTTCTGCTGTGTGCTGTTGCTCTGCTGTGCTGCTGCTGCTTGATGCTGCTGCTGCTACTGCTATGCTGCTGCTGCCTACTGTGCTGCTGCTTCTGCTGCTTGCTGCTGCTACGCTGTCTGCTACTGCGGCTGCTACTGATTGCTGTACTGCGGGCTGCTGCTGCTGCTCGCTTTGCTGATGCTACTGCTGCTGCTGCTTACTGCTACTGCTCCCCTGCTGTACTGCTGCTGCTGCTACTGATGCTGCTGCTGCTACTGCTGCTGCTATGCTGCTGCTACTGCTGCTGCGGCTGCTTACTGTGCTGCTGCCTACTGCTGCGCTGGCTGCTACTGCTGCTGCTACTGCTGCTGCTACTGATGCTGTTCCGGCTGCTGATACTGTGCTGCCTGCTTCTGCTTACTGCTGCTGCTGGCTATGCTGCTGCGGTGCTAATGCTGCTGCTGCTACTACGGCTGCTGCTTTCTTGCTGATTGCTTACTGCTGCTGCTGCTGCTGCTGATGCTTGCTGCTGCTGCTGCTGCTATGCCTGCGCGCTGTGCTGCTATGCCTGCTGCTGCCTACTGACTGCTGCTGATACTGCTGTGCTGCTGACTGCTGCTGCTGCTACTGATGCTGCTGCTTGCCTGCTGCTGTGCTACTGCTGCTGCTGTGTGCACTGCATTGATGCTGCTGCTGCTGTACTGCTTGCTGCTGCTACTGCTGCTGATGCTATTATGTGCTGCTACTGCTGCTGCTACTGATGCTTCTGCTGATGCTGCTGCTTGCTGCTGCTGCTGCTGCTACTGCTGCTGCTGCTTGCTGCTACTGCTGCGCTGACTACTGCTGCTGCTGCTACTACTGCTGTGCTACTGCTGTGATATGCTGCTCACTGCTGATGCGGCTACTGCTGATGCTGTGTTGCTTTGTGCTGCTGCTGCTGCTATGCTGCTGCTGCTATGCTGCTGCTCTGCTACTGCTGCTGCTGCTACTACTGCTGCTGCTATCGCTGCTGCTACTGCTGCTGCTGCTGCTGCTGTGTGCTGCTTGCCTGCTGTACTGCCTGCTGCTGATGTGACTGACTGCTGCTGCTAAGGCTGCTGATGCTACTGCTTGCTGCTGCTGATGCTGCTGCTGTATGCTGCTGCTGCTGGCTGCTGATGCTGCCTGCTACTGCTGCTCGCTGCTATGCTGCTGCTGCTACTGCTGCTGCCTGCTATCTGATGATGCTGCTACTGTGCTGCTGCTGCTGCTGAAGCTGCCTGCTACTGCTGCTGCTGCTACTGCTGCTGCTGCTACTAGCTGCTGCTGCTGCTTGCTGCTGCGCGGCTGTGTGCTACTGCTGCTGCTCTGTGCTGCTACTGATGATGCTGCTAATGCTGCTGCTGACACTGCTGCTGCTGCTTGCTGCTGCTGTGCTACTGCTGCTGCATGCTACTGCTGCTGCTGCTGCTGCTGCTGCTGTGCTGCTGCTATGCTGCTGCTGCTGCTGCTGCTTGCTGCTGCTGCTGCTGCTACTGCTGCTGCTGCTGCTTCTGCTGATACTGCTGCTACTGCTGCTGTGCTAATGCTGCTGCTGCTTCGGCTGCTGCTGCTACTGCTGCTGTGCTACTGCTGATGCTGCTGCTGTGCTGCTGCTACTGCTGCTGCTGCTACTTGCTGCTGCTGCTCGGCTGCTGATGCTGCTGCTGTGTTGCTGCTACTGTGCTGCTGCTGCTGCTGCTGCTGCTGCTGCTGCTACTGCTGCCTGCTGCTTGCTGCTGCACTGCTGCTGCTGCTGCCTGCTGCTTTCTGATGCTGCGGCTGCTGCTGCTGCTACTGATGCTGCTGTCTGATGCTGCTGCTGCTGTGCTGCCTGCTACTGCTGCTGCATGCTACTGCTTGCTGCTGCTGCTGCTACTGCTGCTGCGACTGAGCTGGTACTGCTGCTGCTGCTGCTGCTGCTGCTGCATGCTGCTGTGCTACTGGCTGCTGCTGCTGCTGCTGCTACTGCGTTTGCTGCTGCTTGCTGCCTGCTACTGCATGGTGCTGCTGCTGCTGCTGCTGCTGCTTGCCTACTGTGTACTGCTGCTGACTGACTGCTGCTGTCTGCTGCCTACTGCTTGCCTGCTCGCTACTGCTGTGCTGCTGCTACTGTGCTGTGCTGCTGCTGCTGCTGCTGCTGCTGCTGATACTGCTGCTGCTGCTACTGTGATCGATGCTACTGCTGCTTCTGCTACTGCTGCTGCTGCTACTGCTGCTGCTGCTGCTGCTGCCTGCTGCTGCTGCTATGCTGATGCTGCTGCTGCGGATGCATAGCTGCGGCTGACTACTGCTGCTGCTGCTGATGCTAACTGCTGATTGCTGATGATGCCGGCTACTGCCTACTGCTGCTGTCTGCTGTGCTGCTGCATGCTGCTGCTACTGCTGCTCTGCTGCTGCTGCTGCTACTGCTGACTGATGCTGCTACTGGCTGCTGCTGCTGCTACTGAACTGCTGCTGCTGCTGTGCTACTGCTGCTGCTGCTGTGCTGTGCTGCGCTGTGCTACTGCTGCTGCTGTGCTGCTACTGCTGTGCTGCTGCTGCTGCTGCTGCTGCTGCTTGCTGCTGCTGCTGCTGCGTACTGTGGCTGCTGCTGCTGCTGCTGCTACTGCTGATGCTGCTACCGGCTGCTGCTGCTGCTGCTGATGCTGCTGCTGCTGTGCTATGCTTGCTATTGTGCTGCTGCTGCTGTGCTGCTGCTGCTGTACTGCTGCTGCTGATGCTGCTGCTGCTCAGCTCACTGCTGCTGCTGCTGCTGCTGTGATTGGCTGCTGCTGTGCTGCTGCTTCTGCTGATGCTGCTGCTGTGCTGCTTGCTGCTACGCTGATGCTGCTGCTGCTGCTCTGCTGCTACTGCTGCTGCTGCTAATGATGCTGCTGATACTGTATGCTGCTGATGCTGCTGTGCTGCTGCTGCTGCTACTGCTGCTGCTCTGATGCTTGACTGCTGCTGTGCTACTGCTGCTGCTGCGGCATGCTGCTGCTGCTGCTATGCATGCTGCTGCTTGCTGCTGACTGCCTACTGCTGCTGCTGCTGCTGCCTGCTGCTGCTGCTACTGGCTGCTGCTGATGCTGCTGCTGCTGCTGCTTACTGTGCTTACTGATGCTGCTGGCTGCTGCTGCTGCTACTGCTGCTGCTGCTGCTTGTGATGCTGCTGCTACGCTACTGCTGCTGCTGCTGAGGCTGCTTCTGCTGCTGCTTGCTGCTGCTACTGCTGCTGCTGCTACTGCTGCTGCTGCTGCTGCTGCTGCTGATGCTGCTGCTGCTTACTGCTGTCTGCTGCTGCTGCTGCTGCTGGGGTCTGCTTACTGCGTGCTGCTGCTGCTGATACTGACTGCTGTGCTACTGCTGCTGAATGCCTATGCTGTGCTGCTGCTACTGCTACTGCTGCTGCTGCTGTCTGCTAATGCTTGCTGATGCTGCTTATGCTGCTGTGCTACTGCTGTGCTGCCTGCTGCTGCTGCTGCCTCGCTGCTGCTGCTGTGCTACTGCTGCTGCTGCTACTGCTGCTGCTGTGCTACTGCTGCTGACTGGCTGTGCTGCTGCTGCTACTGATGTGCTGACTGCTGCTGCTGCTGCTGCCTACTGCATTGCTGTGCTGCTGCTGCTGCTACTGCTGCTGCTACTGCTACTGCTGTGCTGCTGCTACTGCTACTGCTCGCTGACTGCTGATACTGCTACTGCTGCTGCTGCTGCGCTGCTTGCTAACTGCTATGCTGCTGATGCTGCTGCTGCTTATGCTGCTGTGCTGCTAATGCTGCTGCTGCTTACTGCTGCTTGCTGCTGGCTACTGCTGCTGACTGCTGCTTGCTGCTGCTGACTATGCTGCTGCTGCTGCTGCTGCTACTGCTGCTTGCTGCTGTGCTGATACTGCTGCTCTTGTGCTTACTGATGCTGCTGCTGCTACTGCTACTGCTGCTGCTGCTGCTGCCTCTGATGCTGCTGATGCTACTGCTGCTGCTGCTGCTGCTGCTGCTACTGCTGCATTGCTGCTGCTACTGCTACTGCTGCTGCTGTGCTGACTGACTACTGCTGCTGGCTGATGCTACTGCTGCATGCTGCTACTGCTGCTGCTGCTGCTGCTGCTGCTTGCTGCTGCTGCTGCTGCTGTGCTACTGCTTGCTGCTGCTACTGCTGCTGCTGCTGCTACCTGTGCTGCTGCTGCTGCTGCTGCTGATGCTACTGCTGCTGCTGCTGTGCTACTGATGCTGATTCTGATGCTGCTGCTTGCTGCTGCTGCTGCTGCTCGCTGCTGCTGCTGCTACTGATGCTGTGCTAACTGCTGTGCTGTCTGCCTACTGCTGCTGCTGCTGCTGCTGCTGCTGCTGCTGCTGCTGCTGCTGCTGCTGCTGCTGCTGCTGCTGCTGCTACTGCTGCTGCTGCTACTGCTGCTGCTGCTGCTGCTGCTGCTGCTACTGCTGCTGCTGCTGCTGCTGCTGCTACTGCTGCTGCTGCTGCTGCTGCTGCTGCTACAACTATTAGTAAAAACAATTATATTAATATTAATAAAAGAGATAGCACTACATGGCAAGTATTGCGCGCCAAAACGTTGCCATATCTCGAGTTGAGCAGACATTCTGGCACTCACAGACACTCAGAGACAGACAGCCACTCAAAGACAGACACTGAGAGACAGACAGCTACTCAAAGGCAGACACTGAGAGACAGAAAGCCACTCAAAGACAGACACTGAGAGACAGACAGCTACTCAAAGGCAGACACTGAGAGACAGAAAGCCACTCAAAGACAGACACTGAGAGACAGACAGCTACTAACGGCAGTACACTGAGAGACAGATAGCCCAATCATAGACAGACACTGAGAGACAGGACAGCTTCTAAAAGGCAGTCACTGAGAGAAGGACAGCCGCTCAAGACAGACACCTGACGAGACAGACAGCTTCTCAAAGACAGCACACTGCGCGAAGATAGCCACTCAAAGGACAGACCAATGAGAGACAGACAGCTACTCAAAGCAGACACTGAGAGACAGACAGCCGCTCAAAGACAGACACTGAGAGACAGACAGCTACTCAAAGACAGACACTGAGAGACAGACAGCACTCAAAGACAGACACTGAGAGACAGACAGCCACTCAAAGACAGACACTGAGAGACAGACAGCTACTCAAAGGCAGACACAGAAGAGACAGACAGACAGCCTCTCAAGACAGACACTGAGAGACAGACGCTACTCAAAGGACAGACCATGAGAGAAGAGACAGACATGCCACTCAAAGACAGACACTGAGAGACAGACAGGCTACTCAAAGTGACAGACCCACTGAGAGACAGTCAGCCACTCAAAGACCAGTCACTGGAGAGACAATTTTACTGCATCAAAGACAGACACTGAGAGCACAGACCAGCTACTCAAAAGACAGACACTGAGAGACAGACAAGCCAAACTCAAAGACAGACCATGAGAGACAGACAGCTACCTCAAAGACAGACTACTGAGGAGACAGCTGCTACTCAAAGAACAGACACTGAGAGACAGACAGCTACTCAATGACAGACACTGGAGAGACAGTCAGTACTCTAAGACAAGTACTGTGAGACAGACAGCCTACTCAAAGGTCAGACACTGAGAGACAGACAGCTACTCAAAGACAGACACTGAGAGACAGACAGCTACTCAAAGTCGACACACTAGAGAGAGACAGACAGCCACTCAAAGACAGACCTGAGAGACAGACAGCCATCAAAGACAGACACTGAGAGACGGCGACAAGTCACTCAAAGACAGCCACTGAGAGGACAAACAGGCCACTCAAAGACAGGCAGAGAGACAAACAAGGCCACTCAAAGACAGACACTGAGAAGACAGACAGTCACTCAAAGGCAGACACTGAGAGAAGCCAGCACTCAAAGGCAACAATGAGAGGACAGCCCACTCAAAGGAGACAATGAGAGAAGACAGTCACTCCAAAGGCAGGACACTGAGAGACAGGAAATCACTCCAAAGACAGGAACACTGAGAGACAGACAGTCACTCAAAGACGACACTGAGGAGACAAACAGCAACTCAAAGACAGACAATGAGAGACAAACAAGCCACTCAAAGACAGACATGATGAGGACAGACAGTCAATCAAAGGCAGTCACTGAGAGACAGACAGCCCACTCAAAGGCAAGACCAATGAGAGACAGCAACTCAAAGGCAGACATGAGAGACAGCCAATCAAAGGAAGACATGAGAGTACCAGACAGTCACTAATAGGAAGAACAATGGAGACAGACAGTCACTAAAGGCAGACATGAGAGAGACAGCATCTCAAAGGCAGACAATGAGAGACAGGCCACTCAAAGACAGTCACTGAGAGGACAAACAGCCACTCAAAAAAAAAAAGACAGAACACTGAGAGACAGACAGTCACTCAAAGACAGGACACTGAGAGACAAACAGCCACTACAAAGACAGACACTGAGGACGACAGTCATCTAA
>NC_069402.1:113076832-113081832 GCF_026875155.1 Cherax quadricarinatus
TCCATCACTGCCCTCACCCCTCCATCACCTGCCCTCCCATCCCCACCTGCCCTCCATCACCTGCCCTCCCATGCCCTTCCCTACCATCACTTGCCCTCCATCACCTGCCCTCCATCACCTGCCCTCCATCACATGCCCTCCATCACCTGCCCTCCATCACCTGCCTCCATCAAATGCCCTCCACACCTTTCCCTCCATCACCTGCCCTCCATCACCTGCCCTCCATCACTTTCCCTCCATCACCCCTTACACCTCCATCACTGCCCTCCATCACCTGCCCTCCAACACTTGCACTAAACCACCTTCCCTCCATCCCTGCCCTCCTCCCTGCCCTCCATCACCTGCCCTCCATCACCACCATCCATCACCTGCCCCCTCGCCCTCCATCACCTGCCCTCCATCACCTGCCCTCCATCACCTGCCCTCCATCACCTGCCCTCCATCACCTGCCCTCCATCACCTGCCCTCCATCACCTGCCCTCCATCAACACCTTGCCCTCCATCCTGCCCTCCAGCACCTTTCCCTCCATCATTGCCCTCCATCACCTTCCATCCCCACCTCCTTGCCCACCATCACCTGTCCACCCTCTCATCACCTGCCCTCCATCACCCTTTCCTCCATCAAACCCGCCCATCATCACTTGCCCTCCATCACATGCCCTCCATCACCTGCCCATCCCTACCTCACATGCCCTCCATCACCTGCCCTCCATCACTGCCCTCCATCAACTGCCCTCCATCACATTCCTGCCCTCCATCACTGCCCTCCATCACCTGCCCTCCATCACCTGCCCTCCATCACATGCCCTCCATCACTGCCCTCCATCACCTGCCCTCCATCACCTGCCCTCCATCACTTGCCACCATCACCTGCCCTCCACATTCACCTGCCCTCCATCACCTGCCCTCCATCATCTGCCCTCCATCACCTGCCCATCCATATCACCTTCCCTTCCATCCATCCGCTCCATCACATTTCCCTCCATCACCCTTCCCTCCATCACCTGCCCTCCAACACCGTCACCTGCCGTCCCCCTCCATCACCTACCCTCCATCACTGCCCTCACATCACACCTGCCCTCCATCACCTGCCCCCCATCACCTGCCCTCCACACCTGCCCTCCATCCCCCTTTCCCTCCATCCCCCACACTTGCCCTCCATCACCTGCCCTCCATCACCTGCCCTCCATCACCTGCCCCCCATCACCTGCCCTCCAACACCTGCCCTCCAATCACCTGCCCTCCATCACCTGCCCTCCATCAACCTGCCCTCCAAACCTGCCCTCCCAAACGCCTGCCCCCATCACCTGCCCTCCATCACTTGCCCTTCATCACCTGCCCTCCATCACTTGCCCTCCATCACCCTTTCCCTCCAAACACCTTGCCCTCATCACCTGCCCTCCAACACCTGCCCTCACTATCACTTTCCCTCCATCACCCTTGCCCTCCATCACTGCCCTGCCATCACCTGCCCTCCATCACCTGCCCTCCATCACCTGCCCTCCAACACCTGCCCCAATCACCTGCCCTCCATCACCTGCCCTCCATCACCTTTCCCTCCAACACTGCCCTCAATCACCTGCCCTCCATCACCTGCCCTCCATCACCTGCCCTCCATCACCTGCCCTCAATCACCTGCCCTCCATCACCTGCCCTCCATCACCTGCCCTCTACCCTACTCCACTCTGCCCTCCATCACCTGCCCTCAACACCTGACCTCCACACCTGCCCTCCAACACTGACCTCAACACCTGACCTCCAACACTTGCCCTCCAACACCTGCCCTCCAACACCTGCCCTCCAACACCCGACCTCCAACACCTGACCCCAACACCTGACCTCCAACACCGACCTCCAACACCTGACCCTCCACACCTGACCCTCCAACACCTGACTCCAACACCTGACCTCCACACACTTGCCCTCCAACACCTGCCCTCCACACCTGCCCTCCAACACCTGCCTCCAACACCTGCCTCCAACACCTGCCCTCCAACACCTGCCCTCCAAACACCTGACCTCCAACACCTGCCCTCCAACACCTGCCCTCCATCACCTGCCCTCCAACACCTGCCCTCCAACACCTGACCTCCAACACCTGACCTCCAACACCTGACCTCCAACACCTGCCCTCCTACACCTGCCCTCCAACACCTGACCTCCAACACCTGACCTCCAACACCTGCCCTCCAACACCTGCCCTCCAACACCTGCCCTCAACACCTGACCTCCAACACCTGACCTCCAACACCTGACCTCCAACACCTGACCTCCAACACCTGCCCTCCAACACCTGCCCTCCAACACCTGACCTCCAACACCTGCCCTCCAACACATGCCCTCCAACAACTGTCAGAACTCTACATCACAGAGAACTCTACATCGCAGTGAACTCTACATCACATAGGACTCTGCATCACAGAGAACTCTACATCACAGTGAACTCTACATCACAGAGAACTCTACATCACAGAGAACTCTACATCACAGAGAACTCTACATCACAGAGAACTCTACATCACAGAGAACTCTACATCACAGAGAACTCTACATCACAGAGAACTCTGCATCACAGAGAACTCTACATCACAGAGAACTCTACATCACAGAGAACTCTACATCACAGAGAACTCTACATCACAGAGAACTCTACATCACAGTGAACTCTACATCACAGAGAACTCTACATCACAGAGAACTCTACATCACAGGGAACTCTACGTCACAGAGAACTCTACATCACAGTGAACTCTACATCACAGAGAACTCTACATCACAGAGAACTCTACATCACAGAGAACTCTGCATCACAGAGAACTCTACATCACAGAGAACTCTACATCACAGAGAACTCTACATCACAGAGAACTCTACATTACAGTGAACTCTACATCACAGAGAACTCTACATCACATAGAACTCTACATCACAGAGAACTCTACATCACAGAGAACTCTACATCAGAGAGAACTCTACATCACAGGGAACTATACATCACATTGAACTCTACATCACAGGGGACTCTACACCAGAGTGCACTCTACATCACAGAGAACTCTACATCAAAGTGAACTCTACATCACAGAGAACTCTACATCACAGGTGACTCTACATCACAGAGAACTCTACATCACAGGGAACTCTACAACACAGTGAACTCTACATCACAGTGAACTCTACAACGCAGTGAACTCTACATCACAGGGGACTCTACATCATATAGAACTCTACATCACAGGGAACTCTACATCACAGGGAACTCTACATCACAGGGAACTCTACAACAGTGAACTCTACATTAAAGGGAACTCTACATCACATAGAACTCTACATCACAGGGAACTCTACATCACAGTGAACTCTACATAACAGGGAACTCTGCATCACATAGAACTCTACATCACATAGAACTCTACATCACAGTGAACTCTACATCCCAGGGAACTCTACATCATAGGGAACTCTACATCACAGTGAACTCTACATAACAGGGAACTCTACATCAAAGGAACTCTACATCACATTGAACTCTACTCAGAGACACTCGATCACAGTAAACTCTACATAAGAGGACACTCTACATCAGAGGACACTCTACATCAGAGGACACTCTACATCAGAGGACACTCTACATCACAGTAAACTCTACATCAGAGGACACTCTACATCAGAGGACACTCTACATCACAGTAAATCTCAACATCAGAGGGACACTTATCATCAGAGGACACTCACATAAACAGTAAACTCTACATCAAGAGGCCACTCGACATCAGAGGCACACTTACATCAGAGGGACAACTTACATCAGAGGACACTCAACATCACAGTAAAAATCTACATCAGGGACACTCTACATCAGAGGGACACACTACCATAAAGTAAACTCTACATAAGAGTTCATCTACATCAAAGGGACACTCTACATCAGACGGACCTCTATCAGAGGACACTCTACATCACAGTAAACTCTACATCAGAGGACACTCTACATCAGAGGACACTCTACATCACAGTAAACTCTACATCAGAGGACACTCTACATCAGAGGACACTCTACATCAGAGGACACTCTACATCACAGTAAACTCTACATCAGAGTACACTACATCAGAGGACACTCTACATCAGAGGACACTCTACATCACAGTAAACTCTACATCAGAGGACACTCTACATCAGAGGACACTCTACATCAGAGGACACTCTACATCACAGTAAACTCTACATCAGAGGACACTCTACATCAGAGGACACTCTACATCAGAGGACACTCTACATCACAGTAAACTCTACATCAGAGGGACACTCTTACATCACAGTAAAACTCTTACATCCGAGGGACACTTACACTCAGAGGGACACTCTAACATCACAGTAAACTCTGCATCAGAGACACTCTACATCAGGAGGAGCAATCGACTTCACGTAACTTACATCAGAGGCATCTACATCAGAGGACACTCTACATCAGAGGACACTCTACATCACAGTAAACTCTACATCAGAGGACACTCTACATCAGAGGACACTCTACATCAGAGGACACTCTACATCAGAGGACACTCTACATCACAGTAAACTCTACATCAGAGGACACTCTACATCACAGTAAACTCTACATCAGAGGACACTAAATCACAGTAAACTCTCCATTCAGAGGACACTCTACATCACAGTAAACTCTACATCAGAGGACACTACATCACAGTAAACTCTACATCAGAGGACACTCTACATCAGAGGACACTCTACATCACAGTAAACTCTACATCAGAGGACACTCTACATCACAGTAAACTCTACATCAGGAGAGGACACTACATCACAGTAAACTCTACATAGAGGACACTCTACATCCCTCAAGTAAACTCACATCAGAAGACACTTACATCAAGTAAACTCTACATCAGCGGGACATCTTACATCACAGTAATCTTACATCAGAGGCGGACCCTTACATCACAGTAACTCTACTTCAGAGGACACTCTACATCACA
>NC_069402.1:113086832-113151873 GCF_026875155.1 Cherax quadricarinatus
TACTCTCTCTCCCTCTCATCACTCTCTCTTCTCTCTCCTCCCTCTCTCTGCTCTCACTCTCTCTCTCCTCTCTCTCTCTCTCTCTCTCTCTCTCTCTCTCTCTCTCTCCTCCTCTCTCTCACTCCTAACCCCCCCCCCCCCCCCCCCACTTCTCTCACATCTCCTCCCCTCTCTCTCCTTCATCTCTCTCTCCTCACCTCTCTCACATCTCTCTCTCTCTCTCTCTCTCTTCCACTCTCTCACTCTCTCTCCTCTCTCCACTCTCACTCTCTCTCATTCTCTCTCTCTCTCTCATCTCTCTCTCTATCTCCTCTTCTCTCTCACTCTCTCTCTCTTCTCTCCTCTCTTCTCTCTCTCTCTCTCTCTCTCTCTCTTCACTTTCTCTCTCTTCTCTCTCTTCTTCTCTCTCTCTCCTCTCTCTCATCTCTTCTCTCTCTCCTCCCTCTCTCTCTCTCTCTCTTCACCACACACCCTCTCTTCTCTCTCTACACTCTCTCTCTCTCTCTCTCTCACTCTCTCACACACTCTCTCTCTCTCTCTCACTCTCACTCCCCAACATAGACCAATAATGGTCTAGATCTAAGACCATTATCATCTACTCAATTCGGTCTCCCCATCTACCTCCTGCTGAGTAAGGTTTCCAAATACCAGTCCTTCCAGGTCCTGTGCCATACCTCCCAGGTCCTGTACCAACCTCCCAGGTCCTGTACCAGACCTCCCAGGTCCTGTACCAGACCTCCCAGGTCCTGTACCAGACCTCCCAGGTCCTGTACCAACCTCCCAGGTCCTGTACCAGACCTCCCAGGTCCTGTACCAGACCTCCCAGGTCCTGTACCAGACCTCCCAGGTCCTGTACCAGACCTCCCAGGTCCTGTACCAGACCTCCCAGGTCCTGTGCCAGACCTTCCAGGTCCTGTACCAGACCTCCCAGATCCTGTACCAGACCTTCCAGGTCCTGTACCAGACCTCCCAGGTCCTGGACTAGATTTTCCAGGTGCTGGACCAAACCTTCCAGCTGAAAGACCAGACCTTTCAGGTGCTGGACCAGAACTTCCAGGTCTTGGGCCAGGCCTTCCAGGTGCTGGACCAGACCTTCCAGGTACTGGACCACACCTTCCAGGTCTTGGACCAGACTTTCCAGGTGTCAGATCAGACCTTTCAGCTGATGCACCAGACCTTCCAGTTGCTGGACCAGATCTTCCAGTTCTTGGGCCAGACCTTCCATGTCCTGGACCAGACTTTCCAGGTGCTGGACCAGACCTTCCAACTGATAGACATCTTCCAGGTCCTGGACCAGATTTTCCAGGTGCTGGACCAGACCTTCCAGGTCCTGGACTAGATCTTCCAGGTGCTGGACCAGACCTTCCAGGTCCTGGACTAGATCTTTCAGGTGCTAGACTAGACTTTCCAGGTGCTGGACCACACCTTCCAGGTACTGGACCAAACCTTCAGGTCTTGGAGTAGGCCTTCCAGATACTTGACCAGGCCTTCCAAATGTTGAACCAGACCTTCCAGATCCTGGGCCAGACCTTCCAGGTCCTGGACCAGAACTCAAGACCTTAGTTAATGTTAAAGGAGATGGAGTGGGAGGTGAAGGAAGGGGAAGAGGAAAACAACAAGTGGTCATTAAGGTCAATATCTCCTGCAAACAACACTGGAAATAGCTCTTAATGGATTTTGCTGTCGTGGAGCTGGAAGCCTGCCAGCGGAGGTTTTCAGGAGGTACCTAGAGGCTTCCAAGAGGTACCTGGACTCTTCCAGTAGATATATAGAGGCTTCTAGAAGGTATCTGAACTCTTCCAGGAGTTATCTGGAGGCTTCCAGGAGGTACCTGTAGGTTTCCAGCAAGACATCCTTCGGATCCAGTCTACTAACACCCAGGTACCTGTTTACCTGCTAGGTGAACAATGGACAGGGGGAATCTTAGGTAAACACGTCCTGTTTCCAGCCGTACCGTGGATCGACCCCCGGAGCTTAGTGTGTGAGATGAGTGTGGCAGCGATCCAGGGATTAGTTGGGAAAGGTGAAATGGCAGTCAAACCTCCAGTGTTCTTGATATTGAAAAGTTCCTTGGGATGATAGCATCAGACAGGAAGTTCTGTAGAAAGTTCTCCAGTATAGTGGCCCCCTGAATCCCGTCAGAAGTTCCTTGGGATGATAGCATCAGACAGGAAGTTCTGTAGAAAGTTCTCCAGTATTGTGGCCCCCTGAATCCCGTCAGAAGTTCCTTGGGATGATTGCATCAGACAGGAAGTTCTGTAGAAAGTTCTCCAACATTGTAGCCCCCTTAATGCTCTCTTGCCAGCCCTCGGAGAAACTTTAATTCGCCTTATTGCAAGGACGCTTTTACTAAAATTAATGTCTGCCGTGCGCTGCTCCCATATGGCTGTCTGCATGTTATGCGAAGTATTTTTTCTTACAGGTGTATGCCGGGGAAGCTGCACTTGTTGGAGTGTTGCTTCAGGTCTCCGGTAAGGGACTCCTACAACCGGTCTTCCATATTTCAGCCAAACTGAAGCCAGACCAGCGGCCTACTCCACTATAAAGGACGCTCCAGATCTGGTCTTAGCACTGGAGCATTTCTAGGTCTACGAGTCATCCTCTACATGTTTCAGATATAATCACAACACTGTAACCTTGCTAAGTTGTGTGTGCAACAAGAGCATTCGTATATCCTGGATCTTTCCACTCCATCCAACACATCTCTGTCCAGCACATCTCTGTCCAGCACATCTCTGTCCAGCACAACTCTGTCCAGCACAACTCTGTCCAGCACAACTCTGTCCAGCACAACTCTGTCCAGCACATCTCTGTCCAGCACAACTCAGTCCAGCACATCTCTGTCCAGCACCTCTCTGTCCAGCACATCTCTGTCCAGCACATCTCTGTCCAGCACATCTCTGTCCAGCACCTCTCTGTCCAGCACATCTCTGTCCAGCACATCTCTGTCCAGCACATCTCTGTCCAGCACATCTCTGTCCAGCACAACTCTGTCCAGCACAACTCTGTCCAGCACAACTCTGTCCAGCACAACTCTGTCCAGCACAACTCTGTCCAGCACAACTCTGTCCAGCACAACTCTGTCCAGCACATCTCTGTCCAGCACAACTCAGTCCAGCACATCTCTGTCCAGCACCTCTCTGTCCAGCACATCTCTGTCCAGCACATCTCTGTCCAGCACATCTCTGTCCAGCACAACTCTGTCCAGCACAACTCTGTCCAACACTACTCTGTCCAGCACATCTCTGTCCAGCACAACTCTGTCCAGCACAACTCTGTCCAGCACATCTCTGTCCAGCACAACTCTGTCCAGCACAACTCTGTCCAGCACAACTCTGTCCAGCACATCTCTGTCCAGCACAACTCCGGGAAGAGCAGCTTAAAGAACGAACTCGCCCTCCAGGGCTTGTTAGGTAGGCTCCTGTATATATACCCATCCTCACCGAACATAGGTGTATTTGCGGCAGGGCGACAGCTGATCAATTCAGACTTCATGGTCTCGTGTGTCACACATCAGAAGGGAAATATGCCAGACATGAGGAGGTCAATGACATCATAAAGAGAAGCCTCGCCACAGCCCGTTGCCCAGCTCAACGGGAACCCCAAGTACAGAGGTCTGACGGAAGTCAAAAGTGTCCTGATGGAGCCACTATGCTACCCTGGAAGGATGGTAAGCAGATTGCCTGGGACTACACCTGTGCTGCCACATTGGCAGACACCTACTTGCCATACTCCGTAGTGGAAGAGGGTGGAGCTGCCAGCCACAGGGAGACCCAGAAGATCCACAAACATGAAGACCTTCCCCCTTGCTATAACTTCATCCCAATAGGGTCGGAGACCCTTGGAGCATGGGGCATGTGTGTTCTAAAGTTCCTCAAAGAGCTGGGAGTTTAGAGCAGGTCTCTCCTGCCTGTCCCAGCTACTGGACCACTATGGAAAGGTCCTGGACTTCGTGAAAGCCTTCAACAAGTGTGAAAATGGTGTAATAGCACACAAAATGCGTAATAAAGGAATAACAGGAAAAGTTGGTAGATAGAACACAAAGAGTAATAGTAAACAGAGTAAAGTCTGAGGCAGCTACGGTGCAAAGCTCTGTTCCACAAGGCACAGTATTGTCTCCCAGTGTTCCACAAGGTACAGTACTGTCTCCCAGTGTTCCACAAGGTACAGTATTGTCTCCCAGTGTTCCACAAGGTACAGTATTGTCTTCCAGTGTTCCACAAGGCACAGTATTGTCTCCCAGTGTTCCACAAGGTACAGTATTGTCTCCCAGTGTTCCACAAGGTACAGTATTGTCTTCCAGTGTTCCACAAGGCACAGTATTGTCTCCCAGTGTTCCACAAGGCACAGTATTGTCTTCCAGTGTTCCACAAGGCACAGTATTGTCTTCCAGTGTTCCACAAGGCACAGTACTGTCTTCCAGTGTTCCACAAGGCACAGTATTGTCTTCCAGTGTTCCACAAGGCACAGTATTGTCTCCCAGTGTTCCACAAGGCACAGTATTGTCTTCCAGTGTTCCACAAGGCACAGTATTGTCTTCCAGTGTTCCACAAGGCACAGTATTGTCTTCCAGTGTTCCACAAGGCACAGTACTGTCTTCCAGTGTTCCACAAGGCACAGTACTGTCTTCCAGTGTTCCACAAGGCACAGTACTGTCTTCCAGTGTTCCACAAGGCACAGTACTGTCTTCCAGTGTTCCACAAGGTACAGTACTGTCTTCCAGTGTTCCACAAGGTACAGTACTGTCTTCCAGTGTTCCACAAGGTACAGTACTGTCTTCCAGTGTTCCACAAGGCACAGTACTGTCTTCCAGTGTTCCACAAGGCACAGTACTGTCTTCCAGTGTTCTACAAGGTACAGTACTGTCTTCCAGTGTTCCACAAGGTACAGTACTGTCTTCCAGTGTTCCACAAGGTACAGTACTGTCTTCCAGTGTTCCACAAGGTACAGTACTGTCTTCCAGTGTTCCACAAGGTACAGTACTGTCTTCCAGTGTTCCACAAGGTACAGTACTGTCTTCCAGTGTTCCACAAGGTACAGTACTGTCTTCCAGTGTTCCACAAGGTACAGTACTGTCTTCCAGTGTTCCACAAGGTACAGTACTGTCTTCCAGTGTTCCACAAGGTACAGTACTGTCTTCCAGCGTTCCACAAGGTACAGTACTGTCTTCCAGTGTTCCACAAGGTACAGTACTGTCTTCCAGTGTTCCACAAGGCACAGTACTGTCTCCCAGTGTTCCACAAGGTACAGTACTGTCTTCCAGTGTTCCACAAGGTACAGTACTGTCTTCCAGTGTTCCACAAGGCACAGTACTGTCTTCCAGTGTTCCACAAGGTACAGTACTGTCTTCCAGTGTTCCACAAGGCACAGTACTGTCTTCCAGTGTTCCACAAGGCACAGTACTCGCTCCCAGTGTTCCACAAGGCACAGTACTCGCTCCCAGTGTTCCACAAGGCACAGTACTCGCTCCCAGTGTTCCACAAGGCACAGTACTCGCTCCCAGTGTTCCACAAGGCACAGTACTCGCTCCCAGTGTTCCACAAGGCACAGTACTGTCTTCCAGTGTTCCACAAGGCACAGTACTCGCTCCCAGTGTTCCACAAGGCACAGTACTGTCTTCCAGTGTTCCACAAGGCACAGTACTCGCTCCCAGTGTTCCACAAGGCACAGTACTCGCTCCCAGTGTTCCACAAGGCACAGTACTCGCTCCCAGTGTTCCACAAGGCACAGTACTCGCTCCCAGTGTTCCACAAGGCACAGTACTGTCTTCCAGTGTTCCACAAGGCACAGTACTCGCTCCCAGTGTTCCACAAGGCACAGTACTGTCTTCCAGTGTTCCACAAGGCACAGTACTGTCTTCCAGTGTTCCACAAGGCACAGTACTCGCTCCCAGTGTTCCACAAGGCACAGTACTGTCTTCCAGTGTTCCACAAGGCACAGTACTCACTCCCATTCTATTCCTCATCCTCATATCTGACATAGACAGAGATGTAAGCCACAGCACTGTGTCTTCCTTTGTGGACGACACCGGGATCACCATGACAGTGACCTCCATCGAAGACACTGCCAGACTCCAGGCGGACATTAACCAAGTCTTCAAATGGGCCTCAGAAAACAATATGAAGTTCAATGATGAGAAATTTCAATTACTCCCATATGGAAAATTCAAGGAAATCAAAACTGTAATGGAGTATAAAACAAACCCCAACCACACAACAGAGCGAGAAACTAATGTGAAGGACCTGGGAGTGATAATGTTAACGGATCTCACTTTCAGAAATCACAACAATGTATCTATCGCATCTGCAAGGAAAATGACAGGATGGATAATGAGAACCTTCAAAACTAGGGATACCAAGCCCGTGATGACACTCTTCAAGTCGCTTGTTCTATCTAGGCTGGAATATTGCTGTACACTAAGTGCCCTCTTCAAGGCGAAATTGCTGACCTAGAGAGAGTACAGAGAATTTTCACGGCACAAATAAGTGCAGTAAAGCACCTAAATTAATAGGAACGCTTGAAATCCCTTGATTTGTATACCCTGGAACGCAGGCGAGAAAGCTACATGATAATATACACTAGGAAAATCCTAGAGGGGCTGGTCCCAAATCTGTACACGAAAATCACTCCCTATGAAAGCAAAAGACTTGGCAGGAGATGTAACAGTCACCCGATGAAACACAGGGGCACCACGAGTACAAAAGAGACAACAGAATAAATATCAGGGAACCAAGACTGTTCAACTGCTTCCCAGCATACATAAGAGGGATTACCAATTGATCCCCTGCCTATCTTCAAGACCCCTGGTTGAGTTCAAGACCCCTGGTTGACTTCAAGACCCCTGGTTGACTTCAAGACCCCTGGTTGACTTCAAGACCCCTGGTTGACTTCAAGACTCCTGGTTGACTTCAAGACCCCTGGTTGACTTCAAGACCCCTGGTTGACTTCAAGACCCTGGTTGACTTCAAGACCCCTGGTTGACTTCAAGACCCCTGGTTGACTTCAAGACCCCTGGTTGACTTCAAGACTCCTGGTTGACTTCAAGACCCCTGGTTGACTTCAAGACCCCTGGTTGACTTCAAGACCCCTGGTTGACTTCAAGACCCCTGGTTGACTTCAAGACCCCTGGTTGACTTCAAGACCCCTGGTTGACTTCAAGACTCCTGGTTGACTTCAAGACCCCTGGTTGACTTCAAGACCCCTGGTTGACTTCAAGACCCCTGGTTGACTTCAAGAAGGCGCTGGACAGACACCTAAATTCAGTACATGACCAGCCGGGCTGTGGCTATGATGGTTTACGTTCAGCCAGCAGTAACAGCCTGGTTGATCAGGCCCTGATCCACCACAGGGTCCAGTCACAAACCGGGCCGTGGGGGCGCTGACCCCCAGAACACCCTCCAGGTATACTCCAGGTATACCATGGTTAACACCACTACAGTCATCACTGTAGTGGTGTGTGTGACCTGATACAACCGAAGGGACCTGGGTTCGATATCCAGGTAAGAGAAGTGGATAATTCTCCTTACACCTGCTGCTCTCTCACTCTCTCTCACTATCTCTCACCCTAACTTTCTCTACATTACCATAATCATCTGTAAATTGCTATAAATGTCAGAAAATTAACATAACTGGCCAACCACCACTGCTACCCCCTCTACCACAACTGCTACCCTCTACCCCACTGTACCCCATACCGCACAGCTTTACCACATCTACCACAATTGCTTCCCACTTCCACCACTGCTACCCCACTTTACACTGCTGCCCACTCACAACTGCTACCCCACTACCACACTGCTACCCCACTACCACCACTGCTACCACTACCACCCTGCTACCCCACTACCCTCCACTGCTACCCCATACCACCCTGCTACCACTACCACCACTGCTACCCCACTACCAGCACTGCTACCCCCTCTACCCACTGCTACCCCACTACCACACTGCTACCCCACTACCACCCTGGTTACCCCCACTACCCCCACTGTACCCCCACTACCACCACTTTCTACCCCAACTACACCACTGCTCCCCACTTCCACCTACTGCTACCCACTACCACACTGCTACCGACTACCACCATCTACCCCCACTACACCATGCTCCCCACTACCACTACTGTACCCCCACTACCATACTGCTACCCCATACAAGCACTGCTACCCCTTACCACACTGCTACCCCTACCACCACTGCTACCCCCACTACAAGCATGCTACCCCCACTACACCATGCTACCCCACTACCACCAATGCTACCCCAACTACCACCACTGCTACCCCACTACCACTGCTACCTCCATTACCACCACTGCTACCCCCACTACCCACACTGCTACCCCCCCCAACTTTAAACCCCCAACCCCCCATGCTACCCCCCACTACCACCACTGCTACCCCACTACCACAGCTACCCCCACTACACCTCTTGCTACCCCCTCTACCACCACTGTTACCACTCACCCTTGCTACCCCCTCTACCCCCATGCTACCCCCATACCACCCTGTACCCCACATACACCACTGCTACCCCCACTTCCACACTGCTACCCCTACACCACTGCTACCCCACTACACACTTGCTACCCACACTACCACCACTGCTACCCATACCACCACTTGCTACCCCCACTACCACACTGCTACCCCCACTACACCATGTACCCTCTAACCACCACTTGTACCCACTAACACCACTGCTTACCCCCATACCAGCACTGCTACCCACTACCACTGCTACCTCACTTCCACCACTGCTACCCACATACCTCCACTGCTACCCCACTACCACTACTGCTTACACCACTTCCACCACTGTACCCCCACTTCCACAGCTTCCCCCACTACCACCACTGCTACCCCCAATCCCACCACTGCTACCCTCTCTACAACCACTGTACCCCACTACAACACTGCTTTACCACCACTACCAGCACTGCTACCCCCACGACCACTGTACCTCCACTACCACCACTGCTACCCCCACTCCAGCACTGCTACCCCACTTCCAACCCTGATACGCCACTACACCACTGTACCCCACTACCACCACTGTACCCCCACTACACCATGTACCCACTACCACACTGCTACCCCCACTACACCACTGCTTCCTCTCTCCACACTGCTACCCCACACAACCATGCTAACCCCCACTACCACACTGCTACCCTCATACACACTTGACTACCCCCACTACCACCACTGCTACCCCACTTACCACCACTGCTACCCCACTACCCCACAGCTGACCCCACTACCACCACTACCCCACTACCACCACTGCTACCCCATACCACCACTTGTCCACCACTACCTCCACTGCTACCCCACTACCACCCATTGTACCCACTTACCACCAAAAGCTACCCCCTCTACACCATGCTTACCCCACTTTGACATCTGCTACCCCACTACTACACTGCTACCCCACTACCACACTGCTTCCCCACTACCACCACTGCTACCCACTACCCACAATGCCACCAACTACTACCATCACTGCTAACTCATTCTACCACTGCTACCCCACTACCATGCTACCCCCACTACCACCACTGCTACCCTACTTAACACACTGCTACCTTAAACTACCACCAATGCTACCCCCACTCCACACGCTACCCCCCCTACCACACTGCTACCCCACTTACCACCACTGCTACCCCACTACCACAAAAAAGCTACCCCCACTCCACCACTGCTACCCCCACTATGACCACTGCTACCCCCACTACCACCACTGTACCCCACTACCACACTGCTTCCCCCAATACCTACCACATGCTACCCCCACTACTCCACCACTGCCCTCCACAACTACCATAATGCTACCACACTTCACCACTGCTACCCCATACACTGCTTCCCCACTACCACCACTGCTACCTTAACTCCACATGCTACCTTAAATAACCACACTGCTTCCCCCACTACACACTGCTACCCCCACTACCACACTGCTACCCACTACCACACAGCTACCCCTACCACCACTGCCACCACAACTACCATCACTGCTACCCACACTTCTACCACTGTACCCCCACTACCACATGGCTACCCCCACTACCACCACTGCTACCCCCACTACCACACTGCTACCAGAATACCACCACTGCTTTGCCCCACTACCAACCACTGCTACCCCCACTACCACACTGGCTACCCCCACTCACGCTGCTACCCCCACTAACACAAAAGTCTACCCCCACTACCACCACTGCGACCCCAACTAACACCACTGCTACCCCACTAACCCCACTGCTACCCCCACTACACACTGTTACCCACTACCACACTGTACTCCACAATAACCATGTACCCCACTACCAACCACTGCTACCCCGCTTCACAAGTTACCCCATACCACCACTGTAACCCCCCTACCACCTCTGCTTCCCCCTACCACTGCTTCCCCATCTACCTACCAATGCGACCCCGCTACCACCACTGTTACCCCACTACCACACTGCTACCACCACTAAACAATACCTCCATGCTACCTCCACTACACCACTGCTACCCCCACTACCACCACTGCTACCCCCACTACCCACAGTGACAACATCCACCGCATACGACAGTGACAACATCCACCGCATGCGACAGTGACAACATCCACCCCATGCGACAGTGATAACATCCACCACATGCGACAGTGACAACATCCACCGAATTCGACAGTGACAACATTTCCACCGCATGCCGAGTGACAACATTCAACAAATGCGACAGTGGGACAACATCCACACTAGCGGCAGTGACAACATCCACTGCATGCGACAGTGACAACATCCACCGCATGCGACAGTGACATCCACCACATGCGACAGTGACAACATCCACCACATGCGACAGTGACAACATCCACCACATGCGACAATGACAACATCCACCGCATGCGACAGTGACATTCACCACATGCGACAGTGCAAAAATCCACGCATGCGGACAGTGACACAATCACCGCACGCGGTCAGTGACAACATCCACCGCATGCGACAGTGACAAAATCCACCGCATGCGACAGTGACAACATCCACCGCACGCGACAGTGACAACATCCACCGCATGCGACAGTGACAACATCCCGCATGCGACAGTGGCAACATCACCGCATGCGACTGTGGCTATCCACCCATGCGACAGTGACAACATCTCCGCACGCGACAGGGCAACATCACCGCATGGACAGTGACAAATCCACACATGCGACAGTGCAACATCACCGCATTCGAACAGTGGGCAACCTTCCACCCATGCGACAGTGACAACATCCACCGCATGCGGGACAGTAAAACTCACCACATGCGACTGTGACAACATCACGCATGCGACAGTGACAACATCCACCGCATGCGACAGTGACAACATCCACCGCATGCGACAGTGGCAACATCCACCGCATGCGACAGTGACAACATCCACCGCATGCGACAGTGGCAACATCCACCGCATGCGACAGTGACAACATCCACCGCATGCGAAAGTAACAACATCCACCACATGCGACAGTGACAACATCCACGCATGCGACTGTGAAAAATCCACCGCATGCGACAGTGGCATCATCACCGCATGCGACAGTGCCAACATCCACCGATGCGACTGTGGCACTCCACCGCATGCGACAGTGACAACATCCACCGCATGCGACAGTGACAACATCCACCGCATGCGACAGTGACAACATCCACCGCATGCGACAGTGACAACATCCACCACATGCGACAGTGAACATCCACGCATGCGAAGTGACAACATCCCACCACATCCGACAGTGACAAAACATCCACGCATGCGACAGTGACAACATCCACTCATGCGACAGTGACAACACTCCCACCGCATGCGACAGTGAAACATCTCCGCACTGGCGACAGTGACAACATCCACCGATGCGACAGTGACAACATCCACGCATGCGACTTAGTGACAACATCCACCGCATGCGACATTGACAACTTCACCGCATGCGACAGTGACAACAACCACCGCCATGCGGCAGATGGCAACATCCACCGCATGAAACAGTGGCAAATCCACCGCTGCGACAGTGACAACATCACCGCATGCGACAGTGGCAACATCCACCGCATGCGACAGTGACAACATCCACCGCATGCGACAGTGACAACATCCACCGCATGCGACAGTGACAACATCCACCGCATGCGACAGAGTGGCAAATCCACCGCATGCGGGACAGTGACACATCCACCGCATTGCGGGACTGTGACTACATCACAACATGGACAGTGACAACATCACCACATGGACAGTGACAACATCCACCACATGCGACAGTGACAACATCCACCGCATGCGACAGTGACAACATCCACCACATGCGACAGTAACAACATCCACCACATGCGACAGTGACAACATCCACCGCATGCGACAGTGACAACATCCACCACATGCGACAGTGACAACATCCACCGCATGCGACAGTGGCAACATCCACCGCATGCGACAGTGACAACATCCACCACATGCGACAGTGACAACATCCACCGCATGCGACAGTGAAAACATCTCCACATGCGACAGTGAATAATCCACGCATGCGTCGTGACAACATTCCACCGCATGCGGACAGTGACAACATCCACCCGCATGCGACAGTGACAAACATCACCGCATGCGACGACAGTTGCAACATCCACCACTGCGACGACAAAGTAACAAATGACAACATCCACCGCATGCGACAGTGACAACATCCACCGCATGCGACAGTGACAACATCCACCGCATGCGACAGTAACAACATCCACCACATGCGACAGTGAACAACATCACCGCATGCGGACAGTAACAACATCCTCCGCATGGCGACAGTGACAAACATCACAGCATGCGACTGTGGCAACATCCACCGCATGCGTCAGTGACAATCCACCAATGCGACAGTGACAACATCCACGCATGCGACAGTGACACATCCACCGCATGCGACACTGACACATCCACACATGCGACAGTGGCATCATTCACCAACATGCGACTGTAAAAACATCCACCAATGCGACAGTGACAACATCACCGCATGCGACAGAAAAAACAAAAATAACAACATCACCACATGCGGACAGTGACAACATCCACCGCATGCGACAGTGACACATCCACGCATGCGACAGGTTAAAAAAAACAAAAAAAAAAAAAAAAAAAAAAAAAAAAAAAAAAAAAAAAAAAACACACACCACAAACAAAAAAAACCCACCAACACACAAAAAAAAAAAAAAAAAAACCCACAAAAAAAAAAAAAAAAAAAAAAAAAAAAACAAAAAAACACACACACAAAAAAAAACCAAAAAAAAAAAAAAAAAACCCCAAAAAACAAAAAAAAAAAAACTGAAACAGCCACCGCATGCCGACAGTGGCAAACATCCACCGCATGCGACAGAGTGACACATTCCACGCATGCGACAGTGGCAACATCCACCGCATGCGGCAGTGACAAAATCACGCATTGCGGACAGTACACATCACCGCATGCGACAGTCGGCAACATCCAAACCGCATGGCGACAGTGACAACATCCACCACATGCGGACGTGGACCAACATCCAACCGCATTCGACAGTGTACATCTTCCTCCAAGCGACTGTGACAAATCCACCACATGCGACAGTGACAACATCCAACACATCGTCAGTTGACAACATCCAACGCATGAGTCCGTGGCAAATCACGGACTGCGACAGGACAACATCCACACTGCGACTGTGACAAATCACCACTTGCGACAGTGACTACATCCACCACATGCGACAGTGATCAACATCCACGCATGCGACAGTGGCTACATCCACCGCAGGCGACTGTGACAACATCCACACAGCGACAGTTGAAAACATCCACGCATGCGACAGTGACAAACATCACCACATGCGAACAGTGGACAACATCCACACATGCGACAGTGACAACATCCACGGCATGCGACAGTAAAAATGACAACATCCACCACATGCGACAGTGACAACATCACCACATGCGCCATGGACCAACATCCACACATGCGACAGGGACAACATCAACCGCATGCGTCCGTGACAACATCACCGCATGCGGCATCCGCAGGAGTAGCAGATAATCCAGTACAAGACTTATTGATTACTGAGTGAAGGAAGAGTCTCCACTCTGCGTCTCTACTGCTCTCTACCAGGCTCTATATGTCTCAATGAGGGCTCTATAACAATGTCAGTGTTCTATATGACTATCTGGCCTCCACTCTCTTTACCAGGCTCTATATGATTTTATACCAGGGCTTTATATAACTCTACCAGGCCATTATACGACTCTAGCAGGCTCTTCCACCACTATACCAAGCTCTACCCCCACTCTAACAAGCTCTATATGATAATGCCAATGCCTTTTAACACACTACCAGACTATGACTGTGCCAGTGTCCATAACAGGGCTTTATAGCGCTCTACCAGGCTCTATGTGACTCTACCAGGTGCCCGACCAGTGAACCAGGTGCCCGACCAGTGAACCAGGTGCCCGACTAGTGAACCAGGTGCCCGACCAGTGAACCAGGTGCCCGACTAGTGAACCAGGTGCCCGACCAGTGAACCAGCGCTGCCGACTAGTGAACAGGAGCCGACTCAGTGATCCAGGTGCCCGACCAGTGAAAGGTGCCCGACTAGTGAACAGGTGCCCGACCGTGAACCAGGTGCCGACCGTGAGCAGGTGCCCGACCAGTGAACCAGGTGCCCGACAGTGAACCAGGTGCCGAACAGTGAACAGGTGCCCGTCAGTGAATCCAGGTGCCGACTAGTGAACCAGGTGGCCCGACAGTGAACCAGGTGCCCGACCAGTGAAACAGGTGCCGATAGTGAACCAGGTGCCCGACCAGTGAACCAGGTGCCCGACCAGTGAACCAGGTGCCCGACTAGTGAACCAGGTGCCCGACCAGTGAACCAGGTGCCCGACCAGTGAACCAGGTGCCCGACTAGTGAACCAGGTGCCCGACCAGTGAACAGGGTGCCGACCGTGAACCAGTGCAGACTAGTGTACCAGGTGCCCGACTAGTGAAAACCAGCTGCCCGACCAGTGAACCAGGTGCCCGACCAGTGAAACCAGGTGCCCCGAACCAGGTGAACCAGGTGCCCGACCAGTGAAACACAGTGCCCGCCGTTGAACCAGGTGCCCGTGAATAGGGAACCAGGTGCCCGACTAGTGAACCAGGTGCCCGACCAGTGGAACCAGGTGCCGACCAGTGATCCAGGTGCCTCGACTAGTGAAACAGGTGCCCGACCAGGAACCAATGCCCGACAGGTAAAACAGGTGCCCGACTAGTGAACCAGGTTGCCCGACCAGTGAACCAGGTGCCGGACAGTGACCAGGTGCCAGACAGGTGAACCAGGTGCCGACCAGCGAACCAGTGCCCGACCAGTTGAAACCAGGTGCCCGACGTGAACCAGGTGCCCGACAGTGAACTAAGGTGCCGACCAGTGAACCAGGTGCCCGACTATGAAACCAGGTGCCCGACAGTGAACCAGGCTGCCCGACCAGTGAACCATTGCCGACCAGTGAACCAGGTGCCCGACAGTGAACCAGGTGCCGACCAGTGTACAGGTGCCGTCCAGTGAACCGGTGCCCGACCAGTTGAACCAGGGTGCCCGACCAGTGAAACAAGGTGCAGAACAGTTGAACAGATGCCCGACCAGTGACCAGGTGCCCGACAGAGAAACCAGGTGCGACTAGTGAACCAGGTGCCCGACTAGTGAAACCAGGTGCCCGACCAGTGTACCAGATGCCGACCAGTGTACCTGGTGCTCGCAGGTGAACCAGGTGCCGACCAGTGAACCGGTGCCCGACCAGTGACAGGTGCCGACCAGTGAAACCAGCGTGCCCGACCAGTGAACAGGTGCCCGACCAGTGAAACCAGGTGGCCGACCAGATGGAACCAGGTGCCCCGACCAGTGAACCAGCTGCCGACCAGTGAACCAGGTGCCGACCAGTATACCAGGTGCCGACCAGTGAACCAAGTGCCCGACCAAGGGGGGGGGGGGGGGAAAACAAAAACCAGGTGCCCGACAGTGAACCAGGTGCCGGACCAGTGAAACCAGGTGACCAGACAGCTGAACCAGGTGCCCGACCAGAGAAACCTGGTGCCCGACCAGTGAACCAGGTTGCCCGACCAGTGAAACCAGGTGCAGACCAGTGATCTCAGGTGCCCCCCCGACCCAGTGAACCTGTGCCCGACCAGTGCTAACCAGGTGCCCGACTAGTGAAAACCAGGTGCCGACTAGTGAACCAGGTGCCCGACTAGTGAACCAGGTGCCCGACCAGTGAACCAGGTGCCCGACCAGTGAACCAGGTGCCCGACCAGTGAACCAGGTGCCCGACCAGTGAACCAGGTGCCCGACCAGTGAACCAGGTGCCCGACCAGTGAACCAGGTGCCCGACCAGTGAACCATGTGCCCGACGTTGAACCAGGGGCCGACCAGTGAACCAGGGCCCGACTAGTGACAGGTGCCGACCAGTGAAACCAGGTGCCGACTAGTCGAACCAGGTGCCCGACCAGTGAACCAGGTGCCCGACCAGTGAACCAGGTGCCCGACCAGTGAACCAGGTGCCCGACCAGTGAACCAGGTGCCCGATCAGTGAACCAGGTGCCCGACCAGTGATCCAGGTGCCCGACCCAGTGAACAAGTGCCCGACAGTGAACCAGGTGCCCGACCAGTGAACCAGGTGCCCGACCAGTGAACCAGCTGCCCGACCAGTGAACCAGGTGGCCGACCAGTGAAACCAGGTGCCGCCCCAGTGAACCAAGTGCCGTCCAGTGAAACCAGGTGCCCGACCAGTGAACAGGTGCCCGACCAGTGAACAGGGCCCGGCTAGTGTACCAGGTGCCGACAGTGAAACCAGGTGCTCGACAAGTGAACAGGTGCCGACAGTGGCCAGGTGCCCGACCTGTGAACAGGTGCCGACCAGTGAACCAGGTGCCGACCAGTGACCAGGTGGCCCGATCAGTGAACCAGGTGCCGATAGTGAACCTGGTGCCCGACCAGTGAACAAGGTGCCGTCTAGTGAACCATGCCCGACTCAGGAACCCAGCTGCCCGTGACCAGTGTACCAGGTGCCCGTACCAGTGAACCAGGTGACCGACCAGTGAACCAGGTGCCGATAGTGAACCAGGTGCCCGACAGTGAACCAGGTGCCGAACAGTGAAGCAGCGTGCCCGACCAGGAAACCAGGTGCCTGACCAGTGAATAGGTTCCCGTCAGTAACCAGGTGGCCCGACTAGTGAACCAGGTGCCCGACCAGTGAACCAGGTGCCCGACCAGTGAACCAGGTGCCCGACCAGTGAACAAGGTGCCCGACCAGTGAACCAGGTGCCCGACCAGTGAACCAGGTGCCCGACTGTGAAACCAGGTGCACGACCAGTGAATAAAACCAGGTGCTCGACCAGTGAACAGCTGACGACAGTTGAACCAGCTGCCCGACCAGTGAACCAGGTGCCCGACCAGTGAACCAGGTGCCCGACCAGTGAACCAGGTGCCCGACCAGTGAACCAGGTGCCCGACCAGTGAACCAGGTGGCCCGACCAGTGAACAGTGCCTGGTCAGTGAAACCAGGTGCCCGACCAGTGAAACAGGTGCCCGACCAGTGAACAAGGTGCCCCGACCAGTGAACCAGGTGCTCGAACCAGTGACAACCAGCTGCCCGCAGTGAAACCACCGGTGCCCGACCAGTGAACCAGGTGCCCGACCAGTGAACCAGCTGCCCGACCAGTGAACCAGGTGCCCGACCAGTGAACCAGCTGCTAAGAGTATAATGAGTAGGGCCCCCTTGTTATGCTAGCACCTTGTTATGCTAGCACCTTGTTATGCTAGCACCTTGTTATGCTAGCACCTTGTTATGCTAGCACCTTGTTATGCCAGCACCTTGTTATGCTAGCACCTTGTTATGCTAGCACCTTGTTATGCTAGACTTTTTATACTGCACCTTGTTTATACTAGCACCTGTTATGCAGCACTTGTTATGCTAGCACCTTGTTATGTTAGCACTTGTTATGTAGAACCTTGGTTATGCTAGCACCTTGTTATGTACTAGCACCTTGTTATGCTAGCATCTTGTTATGCTAGCACCTGTTATACTAGCACCTTGTTGATACTAGCACCCTTTGTCTGCTTGCACCTGTTATCGGTAGCTCCTTGTTAGGCATGCTCATGGTTATACTAGGCACCTTGCTATACTAGAACCTTGCTGCTAGCACCTTGTTATACTAGCACCTTGTTATGCTAGCATACCCTTGTAATGCTAGACTTTATGCTAGAAACTTGTTATACTAGCACCTTGTTATGCTATTCCTTCTTTATGTAGGCTACTTGTTATCTAGCACCTTGTATGCCAGCACTCTTGTTATACTATGCACCTTGTTTATCTAGCACCGTCTTATGCTAAGGCACTTTTATGCTGCTCCCTGTTATGCTAGCACTTGTTATCCTAGCACCTTATTTATACTAGCACCTTGTTATGCAGCACCTTGTTATGCTAGCACCTTGTTATACTAGCACCTTGTTATGCGCTCCTGTTATGCCAGCACCTTATGCCTGCACATTGTTTTGCCAGCCACCTGTTATACTAAGCACCTTGTTTTACTAGCCCTTGTTATGCCAGCCCTTGTTCTACTTAGCACCTTATGCATAGCACCTTGTTAGGCTAGCACCTTGTTTCGCCAGACACCTTATTTTACTAGCACTTGTTATACTAGCACCTTGTTATGCTAGGACCTGTTTATGCTAGCACCTTGTTATACTAGCACCTTGTTATGCTACACCTTGTTATGCTAGCACTTGTTATGCTAGCACCTTGTTATGCTAGGCCTTGTTAGGCCAGCACCTGTTATGCTAGCACCTTGTTATGCTAGCACCTTTGTTATGCCAGCACCTTGTTATGTGCACTTGTTATGCTAGCACCTTGTTATGCTAGCAACATGTTATGTAGCACCTTGTTTGCTAGCACCTTGTTAGCTAACACCTTGTTATGCCAGCACCTTGTTATGCCAGCACATGTTATGCCGAGACCTTGTTATGCTAGCACTTGTTATGCTAGCACACCTTGTTATGTAGCACCTTGTTATGGCTAGACCTTGTATATGCTAGCACTTGTTATGCTGCAACCTTGCTATTACTAGACTTGTTATGCCGCACCTTGTTATGCTAGACCTTGTTATGCTAGCACCTTGTTATGTAGACTTGTTATGCTAGCACCTTGTTATGCAGCACCTGTTTTGGCAACACACTGGTTATGCCAGCACCTTGTTATGCCAGCACCTTGTTATGCTAGCACCTTGTTATGCTAGCATTTTGTTAGGCCAGCACCTTGTTATGCCAGCACCTTGTTATGCCAGCACCTTGTTATGGCAGCACCTTGTTATGGCAGCACCTTGTTATGCCAGCACCTTGTTATGCCAGCACCTTGTTATGGCAGCACCTTGTTATGCCAGCACCTTGTTATGCAGCACTTTGTTCTTGCCAACACCTTGTTTTGCCAGCACCTTGTTATGGCAGCACCTTGTTATGCTAGCACCTTGTTATGCCAGCACCTTGTTATGCCAGCACTTGTTATCGCAGCACCCTTGTTATGCAGCACCTTGTTATGCCTGCCCTGTTATGCTAGCACCTTGTTATGCTAGCACCTTGTTATGCTAGCACCTGTTATGCTAGCACCTTGTTATGCTGCCTTGTTATGCTAGCACCCATGTATGATAGCACTTGTTATGCCAGACACTTGTTATGTAGCACCTTGCCTATACTAGCACCTTGTTATGCCAGCACCTTGTTATGCTAGCACCTTGTTATGCTATAAGGCACCTTGTTTGGCTAGCACCTGTTATTGCTAGCACCTTGTTATGCAGCACCTTGTATGCCAGCACCTTGTTATGCCAGCACCTGGGTTATCGCCAGCACCTTGTTATGCTAGCACCTTGTTATGCCAGACCTTGTTATGCCAGCACCTTGTTATGCCGAGCACCTTGTTAATGCTAGCACATTGTTATGCAGCTCCTTGTTATGGCTAGCACCTTCGTTATGCTAGCCCTTGTTATGCCACACCTTGTTATGCTAACACTTGTTATGCCAGCACCTTGTTTGGCTGCACCTTGTTATGCTAGCACCTAGTTATGCTAGACCTTGTTATGCTAGGCACCTTGTTATGCTAACACCTTGTTTTGCCCGCACCTTGTTATGCAGCACCTTGTTATGCTTAGAACCTTGTTTTTGCTAGCACCCTTGTTATGCTAGAACCTTGTTATGCTAACACCTTTTTTGCCAGCACTTGTTATGCCAGCACTTTGTTATGCCAGCACCTTGTTATGCTAGCCCTTGTTAAGCTAGCACCTTGTTATGCTAAACTTTTTATGCCAGCACCTTGTTATGCTATGCACTTGTTACCCAGCTCCTTGTTAATGCTAGCACCTTGTTATGCTAGCACCTTGTTATGGCTAACCACCTTTTTATGCCAGCACCTTGTTAGGGCCTGCACCTTGTTATGATAGCACCTTGTTATGCTAGCCTTGTTATGCCAGCACCTTGTTATGCAGCTCCTTGTTATGCCAGCACCTTGTTATACTGGCACCTTGTTATGCCAGCACCTTGTTATGCCAGCACTTGTTATGCCAGCAACCTTGTTATGCTTGCACCGTGCCTATGCCAGACCTTGTTATTGCCAGCACTTGTTATTGCCAGCACCTTGGATGAAACACAATCCAGGAAGCCTGTCAGAATTGTGAAGCGGTCAGCATGGTTCTATGGTGCATCACTATTGTGAGATCTCCCCCGAGTGACAAGAGCCATCGTATCATGTGCTAAATGTGACCTCGCGTTCGAAAAGTACTGGTTCAGCCACTGGTGCGCACTCCCCGCTCGCCAATAGCAAGTCCACGGAGATCCTCATCCCGGCACCTCACTATCCCCCCCCGGTCTACACTCTATTATAGCTCTCGTTGTTACTCATCGATAGTGATCTACGGAAGTGTGAAAGAGTCTGGTGTAACGCTGTGCCTAAGCCCGTTCTCTGTGTACCTAGCTGCCTCTATGCCCTTGAGTTTTTTGTCCGCTGCTCTCACAACAGGTGGGATTAGTGCCAATCTATACACCGCGTTTATATGTCGATGTGCATACCCCCTTTATTATGGAATAGACTTTCATTAGTCGCCCACTATAGTTGTCTCAATCATCTATTTCCTTTATCGACGATCCCTGGCTACAGTCTTTTATAAATGCTGACTCTGACACAACACCCGATAGTTACTATCAGTTAGCTTGTCGCTGCTACTGTCACAATTGACTCGAACTGTAGTTAGTGCTACTGTGCAACATTACCAAAACCCCATTCACACACAGGTCGGCGGCTTGAACTCACCGTGGTCTCGAGAGTCTCACAATCACCCTCCCTGACGTCCGGCTACATGATGGTCTGGTGCTTCGAGGACTCTATGACTGCTATTCAACCCCACCCATTGTCCTGGTTTGTTTGCAATCGTTTGTGGTTACGATTTCGTGTGTAGTCAACAGATGGGTCGGCTCTGGTGGCCACCTGGGGTGGTTAAACCGCTCTCGCTTCACACGGTGAGGGCTGGGTTCGATTCCCAAAAGAGTAGATAACATTTTGGGAGTGTTTCTTTCCACCTGTTGTCTATGTTCCCCATCAGTAAAATGGGTAACCTGGGTGTTAGTATCGGACTGGTGTGGTCGCATCGATGGACATGGACCTAAGGAGGCCTGGTCACAGACGGGCCGGCGGGGGCGTTGACCCGGAACCTCTCTCCAGATAAAAACTCAGATAAACATACATTTTATACTCAGCCTCTCTTGCTTGCCAGGATGTGCACAGATTCCTTTGAGCCCTGAGGGTGTGAGGAGTCAAAAGGTAGAGAGTTGGTTAACCCTGAGGCTAGAAGATGCCAGAACAGGCTGGCATCATCAGGCTTACTCATTATATTGCATTGTATAACAAGCCTATGGCTGTTATACATGGCTGTTAATGACATAATGTTTCATGTTGCATTGAGCGTACTGCTAATTAGCATTTGTTTATAGTTGGCTGGGGGTTATGGTCATACGAGTGTATAGGTGTTTGGTGGATGTATGTACCTGCCCAGAGTATCACTACAACGTTGCTGGCGTATTGCTCCGTCTGTTGGTATAGAGTTCCAACAAACTCTTACTGCTGCAGTGTCCTGAGTGTATACGCAACAAGTTAAGATCTGACTCCTAACAACATGATGTTCCAGCCTGAGATTTTAGCTGCTACGTAAACTATTAATCGCCAATCCACGCTTCAGTATCTTAGTACTGGGGGAAGGACAAACACTGAAGCACCGGAGCCAATATCCACCTGAGGAAATAGGGGGGAGGTTACTTCATGGGAGTCAGGTTTGTTAGTGCTTGTGTTGGATAAACTCAATCTTGAGCATACCAGGGAGAGGAGACAGTTGTGGCGTACTGTGGATAACAGTTTTATTGTTCAGAAATCTGTCACTAGTATCTTGGTTTTCTGTTTCTGACCTGATCAGGTTTTCGAGTATTTTCAGCGGCCACTCGAGCGCTGGGCAGCACTGCCTCACAGAACATTACATAGCAAAGCAGAGTAGGAATTTACAGTTGGTTTGAGGAATGATTTTGCTAATTACGACATTGTGCAGGTCGTAGGACTTGAGTGCATTCCTGCGAAATATATACGGGAATTTAAACTGAGCAAGCATCAGTTGGGTCAATCCCATGTGAACTTTGTTGATGGACAGACGAAATTCTTCACTAAGTGATAATAAGTCCACTGGTGTGGTGAATTTCAGTGGGTTAGTGCATCTGGCGCTGGCAATCTTCTTGAGTCAGCTGGACCAGAGGTTCGGGTTTTATGAGACCAGTCAGTGACAACTGCTATGGAAGTTACAAGACTTACTAACACATTTGAGACTAACTACTCCTTGTCTGGAGTTTGCTTGGAGAGAGTTCCGGGGGGTCAACGCCCCCGCGGCCCGGTCTGTGACCAGGCCTCATGGTGGAACAGGGCCTGATCAACCAGGCTGTTACTGCTGGCTGCACGCAATTCAACGTACGAGCCACAGCCCGGCTGGTCAGGTACTGACTTTAGGTGCTTGTCCAGTGCCAGCTTGAAGACTGCCAGGGGTCTGTTGGTAATCCCCCTTATGTATGCTGGGAGGCAGTTGAACAGTCTCGGGCCCCTGACACTTATTGTATGGTCTCTTAACGTGCTAGTGACACCCCTGCTTTTCATTGGGGGGATGTTGCATCGTCTGCCAAGTCTTTTGCTTTCGTAGTGAGTGATTTTCGTGTGCAAGTTCGGTACTAGTCCCTCTAGGATTTTCCAGGTGTATATAATCATGTATCTCTCCCTCCTGCGTTCCAGGGAATACAGGTTTAGGAACCTCAAGCGCTCCCAGTAATTGAGGTGTTTTATCTCCGTTATGCGCGCCGTGAAAGTTCTCTGTACATTTTCTAGGTCGGCAATTTCACCTGCCTTGAAAGGTGCTGTTAGTGTGCAGCAATATTCCAGCCTAGATAGAACAAGCGACCTGAAGAGTGTCATCCTGGGCTTGGCATCCCTAGTTTTGAAGGTTCTCATTATCCATCCTGTCATTTTTCTAGCAGATGCGATTGATACAATGTTATGGTCCTTGAGCAGTCTCTTAACTCTTCTTCCCAGCTGCCTGGTATTAACAGCTTCTGCTTTCATCTGATGGTGCAACTGGAGTTGAAAAAGAAGTCGACCTCAGTATCAGCAAGGAGCAGGAGACATGACTCTTGAACCCATCACCTGTTACTACAGGTCAACCATCAGTAATCCGGCAATCAGTTATCTGGCTCCATCCATAATCCGGCACTAATTTCGGCTAGCATAATTTCAAATTGCACAGATGGTTGTTAATCCAGAGCAGCAAGAGAGTGAAGGAGAAAGCAGTGATAGAAATGAGGAAGACATAGCAGTCTCTGTTGATAGGTTAATTAAGTGTATCCTAACTTAACCACTCACTAATCCGGCACACTACAGGTCCCAGTGATGCCGGATTAGTGATGGTCGACTTGTACTTCCATAAGCTTGGTCACATCAAGGTTACTTGCTCCAAACTAGGTTTAAAACCCGCTGCTAGTGGTAAGCTGAATAGACCATTATCATTACGAAAAATAACTTTGCTTCCTGCTGAGATGAATCAGCAGGTTACAGATGCCTGTACGACACCCTTAAGGAACAGGAAAGTCCCATTAAAGTAACCCCCTTCAGGTATACTCTGCCTTACCGCTCCTTTCTTACTCTAAAAGGGTGTATATCATTCACCAGTCTCTATATCACAAGCCTCTATATCACTCTACCAGGCACTATATGACTCTCCCATGTCTACAATTATAATAGGGCTCTATATGGCTACCACTCTCTGAAAGGCTCAATATCAGTCTGTCAAGTTCTATATCCCTCTACCAAGCTCTAAATCAGTCTATCAGGCTCTATATCACTCTACCAGACCCTATATCATTCTACTAGCTCTATGTCCCTCTTAAAGGCTCTACATATGACTAGCAGGCTCTGTATGACTCTACTAATGCTGTAAATAACTCTAATAGGCTGAATATGACTCTACCAGGCTCTTTATAACTCTACCAGGCTCTTTATGAATCTACCAGGATCTATATCACTAACAGGCTCTATATGATTCTTCCAGTCTCTCTATTACTCTACGAAGCTCTATTTCACTCTACCAGGCTGTATATAACTCTACCAGCACTATGTTATGTAAAATGATCTATATGATTCTACCAGGGCTCTATATCACTGCCAGTTCTATATGACTGGACTAGGCTCTATATGACTACCAGGGCTCTATATATCTCGTGGGCAAATATCAATCTAACGGACTCTATAACACTCTACCAGCTCTAAAACACTCTATGGCTCTATAGTTCTCTACTAGGTAGGGCTCTATAACACTATCATGGTTCTATAGCTCTATAAACCTCTATCAAGGTCATTATGGCTACCAGGCTCTGAAACACTGTACCACGGCTCTATAACCTTCTACCAGGGCTCTATATGACTCTCTATCACTGTTAAGTTCTATATGACTACCAGGCTCTGTTGCACTAACAGGCTCTATATCACTCTACAATGACACTATAGCACTCTCTCAGGTCTCTGTAAGACTCTAGCAGAGCTCTAAAAGGTTCTATCAGGTCTCTATAATTACAAGGCTCTACATGACTCTACCAGGGCTCTATCGCACTCAATACAGACTCAAAAATAGGCCTATTTTGAGAACAACCTAACATAGGAAACGTAACGTGTGTACAATGTTGTACCTACACGTGTGTACACTGCTGTACCTACACGTGTGTACACTGCTGTACCTACACGTGTGTACACTGCTGTACCTACACGTGTGTACAATGTTGTACCTACACGTGTGTACACTGCTGTACCTACACGTGTGTACACTGCTGTACCTACACGTGTGTACAATGTTGTACCTGCACGTGTGTACACTGCTGTACCTACACGTGTGTACACTGCTGTACCTACACGTGTGTACATTGTTGTACCTACACATGTGTACATTGTTGTACCTACACGTGTGTACAATGTTGTATGAACACGTGTGCACAATGTTGTACCTACACGTGTGTACACTACTGTACTTACAATTAGGTACATTGCACCTACATGTGTGTACAGTGCTATACATACACGTGTGTACACTGCTATACATACACGTGTGTACACTGCTATACATACACGTGTGTACAGTGGCTAACGCACACGTGTGTACAGTGACACAAGGGCCGGCACTGTGCTGCACTGCCCAGAGTCATCAATTTCCTTACATCAACACAAGCTGAGTCAACACAACCGTCCTGTAGCACTATCAGAGGGGAAGTATGGTCATCAATGACAGTATTGATGTATAGTAGTGCTCTAACACCCTAGATCTAGAGCACTGAGGTCATCAATGACAGTATTGATGTATAGTAGTGCTCTAACACCCTAGATCTAGAGCACTGAGGTCATCAATGACAGTATTGATGTATAGTAGTGCTCTAACACCTTAGATCTAGAGCACTGAGGTCATCAATGACAGTATTGATGTATAGTAGTGCTCTAACACCTTAGATCTAGAGCACTGAGGTCATCAATGACAGTATTGATGTATAGTAGTGCTCTAACACCTTAGATCTAGAGCACTGAGGTCATCAATGACAGTATTGATGTATAGTAGTGCTCTAACACCTTAGATCTAGAGCACTGAGGTCATCAATGACAGTATTGATGTATAGTAGTGCTCTAACACCTTAGATCTAGAGCACTGAGGTCATCAATGACAGTATTGATGTATAGTAGTGCTCTAACACCTTAGATCTAGAGCACTGAGGTCATCAATGACAGTATTGATGTATAGTAGTGCTCTAACACCTTAGATCTAGAGCACTGAGGTCATCAATGACAGTATTGATGTATAGTAGTGCTCTAACACCTTAGATCTAGAGCACTGAGGTCATCAATGACAGTATTGATGTATAGTAGTGCTCCAGCACCTTAGATCTAGAGCACTGAGGTCATCAATGACAGTATTGATGTATAGTAGTGCTCTAACACCTTAGATCTAGAGCACTGAGGTCATCAATGACAGTATTGGTGTATAGTAGTGCTCTAACACCTTAGATCTAGAGTACTGAGGTCATCAATGACAGTATTGATGTATAGTAGTACTCTAACACCTTAGATCTAGAGCACTGAGGTCATCAAGACAGTATTGATGTATACTAGTGCTCTAACACCTTAGATCTAGAGCATGAGGTCATCAATGACAGTATTGATGTATAGTAGTGCTCTAACACCTTAGATCTAGAGCACTGAGGTCATCAATGACAGTATTGATGTATAGTAGTGCTCTAACACCTTAGATCTAGAGCACTGAGGTCATCAATGACAGTATTGGTGTATAGTAGTGCTCTAACACCTTAGATCTAGAGTACTGAGGTCATCAATGACAGTATTGATGTATAGTAGTACTCTAACACCTTAGATCTAGAGCACTGAGGTCATCAATGACAGTATTGATGTATACTAGTGCTCTAACACCTTAGATCTAGAGCACTGAGGTCATCAATGACAGTATTGATGTATAGTAGTGCTCTAACACCTTAGATCTAGAGCACTGAGGTCATCAATGACAGTATTGATGTATAGTAGTGCTCTAACACCTTAGATCTAGAGCATTGAGGTCATCAATGACAGTATTGGTGTATAGTAGTACTCTAACACCCTAGATCTAGAGCACTGAGGTCATCAATGACAGTAATGATGTATAGTAATACTCTAACCCCCTAGATCTAGAGCACTGAGGTCATCAATGACAGTATTGATGTATAGTAGTGCTCTACACACTTAGATCTAGAGCATTGAGGTCATCAATGACAGTATTGATGTATAGTAGTACTCTAACACCCTAGATCTAGAGCACTGAGGTCATCAATGACAGTATTGATGTATAGTAGTGCTCTAACACCTTAGATCTAGAGCATTGAGGTCATCAATGACAGTATTGATGTATACTAGTGCTCTAACACCCTAGATCTAGAGCACTGAGGTCATCAATGACGTATTGATGTATAGTAGTGCTCTAACACCTTAGATCTAGAGCACTGAGGTCATCAATGACAGTATGATGTATAGTAGTGCTCTAACACCTTAGATCTAGAGCACTGAGGTCATCAATGACAGTATTGATGTATAGTAGTGCTCTAACACCCAGATCTAGAGCACTGAGGTCAACATGACAGTATTGATGTATAGTAGTGCTCTAACACCTTAGATCTAGAGCATTGAGGTCATCAATGACAGTATTGATGTATAGTAGTGCTCTAACACCTTAGATCTAGAGCACTGAGGTCATCAATGACAGTATTGATGTATACTAGTGCTCTAACACCCTAGATCTAGAGCACTGAGGTCACCAATGACAGTATTGATGTATACTAGTGCTCTAACACCCTAGATCTAGAGCACTGAGGTCGAACTCATCAACTCATTCTTCAACTCATCCATCAACTCATCCATCAACTCATCCATCAAAACATCCATCAACTCATCCATCAACTCATCCATCAACTCATCCATCAACTCATCCATCAACTCATCCATCAACTAATACATCAACTAATACATCAACTCATCCATCAACTCATCCATCACCTCACCCATCATCTCATCCATCAAAACATCCATCAACTCATCGACTCATCCTACATCCATCAGCTCATCTATCAACATGTCTATTAACTCATTCATCAACTCATCGACTCATCCTACATCCATCAGCTCACAATAGAAGAGCCTAACTCATATAATGTGTTTGTTGAGTGTGTATGTCACAGTGTACACACAGAGATGAGTCATAGGGAAGTTAGGAAGTATTTCTTTAGTCACAGAGTTGTTAGGAAGTGGAATAATCTGGCAAGTGATGTAGTGGAGGCAGGAACCATACATAGCTTTAAGACAAGGTATGATAAAGCTCATGGAGCAGGGAGAGAGAGGACCCAGTTGCAGTCAGTGAAGAGGTGGGGCCAGGAGCTGAGTCTCGACCCCTGCAACCACAACTAGGTGTGTCATGTGGGTTTTCAATAATGTGGATGGGTAAAAATACTCACGTAGGCTGGTAGTACGTATAATATATAACGGGAAGTATGGGAAGCGCCAACAGCAGACCTGCCTCTCTCTGCTCCCTATCTTCGACTGACCCACCAGTGCCTACGGGTGAGGGTGTTTGAAATCCTGCTATGGTCAGCAGCAATATGAATAACAGTGATTCACACAGACGGTTGGTAGTGAGTCATCTACTGGTACACTGGTTACTGGTAACTGGTAACTAGGAACTGGTACTACTACTGAGAGCTCGGCGACGCTAACATATGTCATCCCGACATACAGCTAATACAAACTAGAGACGGCAGGTGTACGGCTTGGGCTGATTCTATACAATGTCAAAGTACACAACAATTGAACATTATAACATACATAAGTAGAATATTGGAATGGAAGCTTACATAATTGAAACTGTAATAAAACTGTAACGCATTACAAGGTATAATATAGCACAACTCATCGGAAACTCAACATTGGGATCACACAATAGAAGAGATAAAAAAAAAATTTGATCGATCGATCTGTATTCATGTGATCTACGGATTCTGAGGAAGGAATATATACAAAGAAAGAAGTGTTTAACAGAAAGGCAGATTCGGTGCACTCAAATCTAGACTGTTAACTCTCAGAATTCGGAGAGAACGTGAACAAAAAAAAAAATTATTGAATACTGATAAGTTGATACTGTAATTATTCATCTATACAGGTTATTTACATTTAACCCCAACTCTGCTAGGGTGAGATTGATATATGCAGAATGGGTGTCATCTCTGGGAGGATCAAACTCTGTAGCACTGACTAACTCATGCTGTATTTGAGGCAAATCTGAATTGGAAGTAACAAATGATACTTGAGGATTTCTCAATACCTGTCGTGTACGTAGGGAATAACGACATTCAGGTTGATCGTCTGACTGAGTATCAGAGGAAGAGAGTACAGGATCAGGAGGATTGTCAGAATCTGTCACATTAGTCTGGGTTGGAGCATCATTATCATCACATACTAACTTCATATGATCTAAATGCAATTCTTTATACTGACCAGTACTAATTTCTCTAACCTTATGTTTATTGCCAGTGATATGTTCAACTACTCGATAAGGACCAACAAACTTTTGATCAAGCTTTGGCATTGCAGACATTTCGTTAAAGTTAGTCAGCATAACTCTCGAACCTACTTTGATTTTGGACGGCTTTGCTCGAGTGTTTGCGACTCTTGTAAATTCTGCTGTTGATTTATGAAGTGTTTCACGGATTCTTCTAAAAACACTTTGAGCTAAGCTGGTACAAGTTGCTATGAAATCATCAGGGTTGTAATTTGGTTCGGATTAGAATATAGCAACTCATAAAGGCAAACGTTATCTACACCGAAACAATGCATAATGTGGAGTGTCACCTATAGAAACATTGTAAGCAGAATTTATAGCACACTGCACATCAGGTATAACTTCATCCCAAGTTTCACTGTTCGGACTGATAGTGGCTCTCAAGACATCAAGTACTTTCTTATTGGTTCATTCCGCTAACCCATTGCTGGCAGGATGATGAGGAACAATGGTGGATTTAGAGATCTTGTACAAGGTACACAAATTTTCAAGAATCTCATTACAGAATTCACCACCATTATCTGTTACTAGGGACTTAGGGGTGGTATGCCTGCAGATAATGCGTTCTTTAAATGCTTTAGCTACTGTCTCAGCAGTCTTATCTGCAATAGGAACTAACTCACAATATCTGGTAAAATGGTCTACCATAACACACAGATGTTTGTTGCCTTGGAGGGAACATTGGAAATTAGTTAACAAATCAAGCGCAACTCTTTCCCACGGTTCGCTAGTAGTTGGATACACTTGTATTGGATTAGGACCATTAGCATTACCTTTATGTTGCATGCAGACACTACATTTCTTAACATACTCAGAAATATCAGTTGCCATACGAGGCCAAAAGTATTTCAATCTGGCTTGTTTTACTGAACGATCCATACCAGTGTGTGCAACACCTGGTACATCGTGAACTAGCTGTAAAAGGGTACATTCACTAGTGACTGTGGAATTACTAACTGGTAAACTCTTCTGCTAGGAGTACCCAACTCGGCTGTTCGATACAGTAATTCTTGGTTCATGACAAAGTCACTGATGGGTGCTGGTGGCTTTTACAGTCAGAATAAGATCTTCCTGGAGCAGGAATCGAATCACACCAGACCACAAAGGGATCTGTTCGTTGAGCATTCTTTACATCCTCAGCACTAAATGGAGGGTCTGCAGTTACTATACTAACATGTCGCGATAAGGCATCTGCGACTACATTTGACTTGCCAGGTAAGTGTTCAAAGGTGGGATTGAACTCTTGGATAGTCAATGTTCATCTGGCTAACCTTCCAGTAGGTTGTTTGTTCTGGAATAAAGGTATCAGTGGAGCATGGTCTGTCAAGACATGAACAGAGTACTGATAAATAATGTCTCGGAAGTGCTTTAAAGACCATACTATTGTTAAAGCTTCTTGCTCAGTTACTGTATAATTATGTTCAGCCTTTGTAAGGACTCAGCTAGCAAATGCAACTGCGTTGTACTTGCCATCAGTCTTCTGAGCTAGTATGGCACCTATGCCAATAGAACTAGCATCAGTTGTCAGATAGAAGGGCTTAGAAAAATTTTGGAAATTTCAAAATTGGAGCAGATGTTAGCTTTTCTTTTAGAGTTTGGAATGCTCTTTCTTGACGGAAGGTCCAAACAAAAGGAGCATCTTTCTTAAGCAACTCAGTTAGAGGAGCAGCTATGGAAGAAAAATTGGCAATGAAAGATCTATAAAAACCTGCTAAGCCCACAAAGGATGTTACGGCATCAGCAGTTTTGGGTGTTGGAAAATTTAGTACTGCAGTTACTTTACTTTGGTCAGTCGTAACCCCTCTAGGAGTGACTACGTGACCAAGAAACTTAATTTCTGATCTGAAAAATTGACATTTAGACAGTTTGATCTTTAAATTGGCTTCTTCAAGCTTACCAAGTACTACATCAAGTCTTTTCAAGTGTGTATCCACGTCTTTAGACATGACGATTACGTCATCTAAGTACACCATAAGTGCATTACCTATGAGACCTCTAAAGATATTAGTCATAAGCCTTGAGAACGTGATAGGGGAGGATTGTAATCCAAACGCCATACGGAGGAAGTGATAATGACCTGTAGGAGTGGAGAATGCAGTTAGCTCTTGGCTGTCCTCATGAAGAGGGACTTGCCAAAACCCTTGTAACAAGTCCAGGGTTGAAAAGACTTTGTTATCTCCAATGTTACTAAAAGAATCACCCAGATCCTGCTATGGTCAGCAGCAATATGAATAACAGTGATTCACACAGATGGTTGGTAGTGAGTCATCTACTGGTACACTGGTTACTGGTAACTGGTTAATAGAACTGGAAACTACTACTGAGAGGTGAGTACACACAGTTTCACACCTACACTTTCCCCTGCATATACAGACCCACACACTTTCCTCCCCCCTCCTCTCCCTCCCTCTCTCCACTCCCTAACATACAGACACACCACAAGGCAACCACACAGAAATACCTAAGTTTTTTCACTCTGTAGCAACCAAAAAATATGGTTGCCAGAGAGCAGGATGGAAAACCAGGGGACTGAAGGATGAATCTGGGAATGGAGATAGGTACCAGAAGTCTCATGATAGGTAACATGAGTGGGAAGGAAGCTAGAAGAGCTTAGCATGAAAATGGAGGAGAGGATAGCTGAAGAGAGCAGGAAGTGGGAGATGCAAGTCACAGCAGCAGAGGCTAAGATACAGAGATCAGAAGAGGAACTGAAAGATCTGAATGAGCCTAAAGAACTAAAGAGCAATATTTGTGACTGAGGTAGCAGAAACTACTACCTCAGTCACAAACAAAGGGACTGTAGGTAACAAAGGAGTAAAACTGTATGCAGAGGCCCTATCATACCATCGTCAAGCCCAAGAAAACAAAGAGGATCACATCAGGAACAATCATGGGGACTGAAGAAAATTAAACAGCTAAGCTATGACCACAGCAGTGACCAGGGAAAGATGAGAAGGGAAAATGACAGACAACTGGGCCCAGGGACAACAGATAGTGAAGAGATTGAGGAAAGGAAAGCTAGAATGGAGGCAACTAAAACGAATCAGGGGGTACATGAGGATATGCTGTGGGAAAATGAAAGGGAGAGATCAGTCTTTGTTTATGGGCTCCAGGAAGTTGAAAGGGAAACTTACAAAGCAAGAAGACAAGGGAAGGAAAAAAAGATTGAAAACATCATGAAAGCAATAGGAGAAAATGACATGACCCAGATGGCAAATTTTCTGAGAATAGGGGGGTTCACAAGAGGAAGAATATGGTCAAAGTGATTTTTAAGGCAGAATCAGCTCAAAACAGGATCCTGCAGGAGAGAGCAAGACAAAGGGACATGCCAGCATACCGGAAGGTGCATCTTCGTCATGACAGAACACAAGAAGAAAGGCAGAAACTGAAAGAGAGGGTACAAAGATGAAAGGAGGAAAGAGAGGTAAAGAGGAAGATAGACAGGAGAACCCAGACTCTGGAAGAGGATCAAATGCAACCTTCCTCACAACCACCTGCAGAAGCCCCCTGTGAGAGGAAAAGTTCAGCATATAGGAGTAGCGAGTGAATATATGGTGATGATAGTTTGCAGTCTGCTTGTTAAGGTAGAGTCAGTGTCTAGCTCCTGCTATCCCCCTCCCCCTTTTCTCCACCCTTTCTGTGTGGGGCTCCGACCAAACGGATAATCACTTGACTCACAGCTGTAAGTAAAAGCCTCTGCTCCTATTTTAGTGGATATATTGGTCAAAAGCTTCACCTTTAACCAATTCTAAGACAGTTCATTCTGCCTTGATTTTCACGTTTTGCTTTTAAATCCTCACCATTCTTTTAAGTGCCTTACACTTATCATGAAGAGTGATTTCTCAAGCAGTGGGTAACTTTTGTCTCTTTCTAGCTTGGAATGTCAGCTTGGGTCATCTGGCAACCACAGAAACAATGTTGAAGGAGACGAACTTCACATGAGTTCTGGGACGTCACTTTTTATCTACATACCTGAGTGTAGCCAACCCCAGGCAACTACCTCTCATCTTTGCAGTGGTGAAGGACCTGCGTTCCTATCATCTTGACGGACTATACAAGGCTAGGGACACTGTGACGAAATAGTCGTTGGGTTGTCACTCAACAGCTGTAACCCCCTCCACATCATCAGCAGCGGCTACAATTTCTACAAGGTGCGGTGTCAACAATATCAACCAAGACACTCCAGTCTAACTGGACATATTAGCTTTAAATTCAAATATCATTTTTATATTTCATTTTTCATTTCTCTTTCATGTAGGATAAAAGTTCATATTTAAATGCTTTATATTTTCAATTATTACATTAAAGTGTTTATATCTGAATGTTATTATTCTTTTTCTAATCATTAATTTTCCTAAAGAGAAGCCAGCCTTGGTAATACCAACTTAAAATCTTACAGGGTTGAGTAAGCCTTTCACACCCCCAACCAGGACAACCCAATGCAACCAAACATTCTAACCCAAAACACATGTGCCATACCCAATGCCCCCACCCACCTCATTACAAACTCCACTCCCACAGAAACCACCCAGACCACAGTTTTAGAAAAGAAGTTGAAGGTTTGATATACAATGCAGATGGAATAACAAGTGTGAGGAGTGGCATGAAAGAATCAAGGAGACATCCCTAGTAATAACAGCACTCACAGAAACGAAACTAACCAGAATAACAGATGCAATCTTTCCACTTGAATATCAAATCCTCAAGAAAGATAGAGGGAGCAGAGGGGGAGGAGTCACACTGCTCACTAAAAACTGGTGAGTATTCGAGGAAATGGAAGGAATAGATGAAATGGGCAAAAGGGACTACATAGTAGGAACAATCCAGTCTGACAGCCATTAGGTGATAATCGCAGTAACATACAACCCACCATAGAACTGCAGGAGGCAAAGAGAAGAATACAACGAGAGCAAACAAAGCAATGGTAACACACTAGCAGAGGTGGCCAGAAGAGCTCACATGGGGAGAGCAAAGTACTAGTTATGGGTGATTTCAATAACAAGGAGATTGACTGGGAAAACCTGGAGCCCCTTGGGGGTCTGAAACATGGAGAGCCAAGATGATGGATGCGGTACTGGAAAACCCCATGCATCAACATGTTAAAGACACTACCAGAGAGGGGGAGGTGAGGATGATCCAGCAAGACTGACATCGAGGATATCATGTACGAAAGGCCCCTTTTAGCTAGTGATCACGTGGTTCTATGCTTTGGTTACATAGTTGAGCTACAAGTGGAGAGGGTAGCAGGAATAGGACAGGAAAAACCAAACTACAAAAGGGGGGACTACAGAGGCATGAAGAATTTCCTGCTAGATATTCAATAGGAGGGGGAATTTGGGAGGAAAAACCAGTATCAGAAATAATGGACTACATGACAACAAAATGCAAGGAGGCAGAGGTTCCCCCAAAGGTGTAGGGAGGCAAAAACTAAGTATGCTAGAGAATGGAAAAGGTACGGAAGACAAAGGACCCAGAAAAATAAAGAGATTAGCAGAGGAGCCAGAAACGAATATGCACAGATAAGATGGGAGGCTCACCGACAACACGAAAATGACGTAGCATCGAAAGTCAAGTCTGGTCCGAAGCTGTTGTATAGTCACATCAGAAGGAAAACAACAGTCAAGGACCAGGTAATCAAACTGAGGAAGATGGTGGGGAGTTCACAAGAAACGACCAAGAGGTATGTGAGGAGGAATTCAGAATAGGGAGGTACACCAAAAAGTGCTGGATGAAATGCATGCAACCGAGGAGGAGGTGAAGAAGCTGCTATGTGAACTTGATACCTCAAAGGTGGTGGGACCAGATCACCCTCTCTCCATGGGTCCTTAGAGTGGGAGCAAAGATGCTGTGTGTGCCACTAACAAAAATCTTCAACATATCCACTGAAACTGGGCAACTACATGAGGTATGGAAGATGGCAAATGTAATCCCAATTTTTAAGAAAGGAGACAGACATGAGGCATTAAACTATAGACCAGTGTCACTGACGTGTATAGTATGTAAAGTCATGGAGAAGATCATCAGGAGGAGAGTGGTGGAGCACCTGGAAAGACACATGCTGCTAAACGACAACCAGCATGATTTCAGGGAAGGAAAATCCTGTGCCACAGACCTACTGGAACTTTATGACAAGGTAAGAGAAGCAAGACATGAAGATAGGGGTGGATAGACTGCATTTTCTTGGACTGCAAGAAGGCCTTCGACACAGTTCCTCATAAGAGGGTAATGCAAAAGCTAGAGGAACAGACACACATGGCAGGAAGGGCACTGCAATGGATCAGAGAATACCTGACAGGGAGGCAACAGCGAGTCATGGTACGTTACGAGGTGTCAGAGTGGGCGCCTGTGACGAGCGGGGTTCCACAGGAGTCAGTTCTAGGACCAGTGCTGATTTTAGGTATATGTGAATAACAAACAGAAGGGATAGACTCAGAAGTGTCCCTGTTTGCAGAAGATGTGAAGTTAATAAGGAGAATTAAATAGGTCGAGGATCAGGCAGGACAACAAACAGACCTGGACAGACTAAATGCAAAGTCATGAAGATCGGGGAAGGGCAAAGAAGACCATGGACAGAGTATAGTCTAGGTGGCCAAAGACTGCAAATCTCGCTCAAGAAAGATCTTAGGGCGAGTATAATACCGAGCATGTCTGAGGTGCACATCAATCAGATAACTACTGCAGCACATGGGCGCCTGGCAAACCTGAGAATAGCGTTCCGATACCTCAGTATGGAATCGTTCAAGACTCTGTACACCATATATGCCAGGCCCATATTGGAGTATGCAGCACCAGTTTGGAATCCACACCTGGTCAAGCACGTCAAAAAATTAAAGTGCCAAGGTTTGCAACAAGACTAGTCCCAGAGCTAAGGGAAATATCCTACGAAGAAAGGTTAAAGGAAATCGGCCTGACGACACTGGAGGCCAGGAGGGTCAGGGAGACTTGATAATGACATAAAATACTGCGTGAAATTACAAGGTGGACAAAGACGGGATGTTCCAGAGATGGGACACAGAAACAAGAGGTCACTATCGGAAGCTGAAGACTCAGATGAATCAAAGGGATGTTAGGAAGTATTTCTTTATAGAGTTCTCAGGAAGTGGAATAGTCTAGAGTGACGTAGTGGAGGCGGGAACCATACATAGTTTTAAGACGAGGTATGATAAAGCTCATGGAGCAGGGAGAGAGAGGACCCAGTAGCAACCAGTGAAGAGGTGGAGCCAGGAGCTATGAATCGACCCCTGCAACCACAAATAGGTGGTACACACACACACACAGAACACACACACACACACACACACACACACACACCACACACACACACACACACACACATAGATCATCCTCGCGTGTCCTCCACCTGGCCATCAACCACTGACCTCTACTCCAACCATCATCACGAACTTTCAACACGAACCATCATCACGAACTTTCAACACGAACCATCATCACGAACCATCAACACGAACCATCATCACGAACCATCAACACGAACCATCAACACGAACCATCAACACGAACCATCAACACGAACCATCATCACGAATCATCATCACGAACCATCATCACGAACCATCGTCACGAACCATCATCACGAACCATCATCACGAACCATCATCACGAACCATCATCACGAACCATCATCACGAACCGTCATCACGAACCATCACACGAACCATCAACACGAACCATCAACACGAACCATCAACACGAACCATCAACACGAACCATCATCACGAACCATCATCACGAACTATCAACACGAACCATCATCACGAACCATCATCACGAACCATCAACACGAACCATCAACACGAACCATCATCACGAACCATCAACACGAACCATCAACACGAACCATCAAAACACGAACCATCAACACGAACCATCAACACGAACCATCATCACGAACCATCATCACGAACTATCAACACGAACCATCATCACGAACCATCATCACGAACCATCAACCACGAACCATCAACACGAAACCATCATCACGAACCATCAACACGAACCATCATCACGAACCATCACGAACCATCAACACGATCCACACACGAACCATCATCACAACCATCATCACGAACCGTATCACGAACCTCAACACGGAACATCAACACGAACCATAACCGACCATCAACACGAACATCAACAGAACCAGTTCATCACGAATCCATACACGAACTATCAACACGAACATCATCACAAAACCATTACGAACCAAATCAACACGACCATCAACACGAACCGTCAACGAACCATCCACGAAAAAAGGACTAAAGAAATCAACACGACCATCAACGGAAGCCAATCAGAACAGTCATCACGAACTATCAACAGAACCATCATCAAACCTCATCACGAAACCATCAACACGAACCATCAACACGAACCATATCACGAAATAACACGAACATCATACGAACCATCGAACCATAACACGATCCTCATCACGAACCATCATCACGAACATCAACACGTAACCATCATCACGAACCATCATCAGAACATGAATCACGAACCATCATACGAACCTCATCACGAACCATACATAGTACCACATCACGAACCATATCACGAACCTCAACGGAACCATCAACGAAAACCATCAACACGAACCATCATCACGAACATCACGAACCATCAACACGAACCATCATCACGACCATATCACGAACCATCATCACGAACCATCATCACGAACCATCAACACGAACCATCACGAACCATCAACACGAACCATCAACACAACCATATCAGACCATCAAAACGCAACCATCACACGAACCATCAACACTGAACCATCAACACGAACCATCATCACGAACCGTCATCACGAACCATCAACACGAACCATCAACACGAACCATCATCACGAACATCATTCACACCATCATCACGAACCGTCATCACGAACCGTCATCACGAACCATCACACACCATCCACGAACCGTCACACGAACCATCATCACGAACCATCAACACGAACCATCACACGAACCGTCATTACGAACCGCATCACGAACCGTCATCACGAACCATCATCACGAACCGTCATCAGAACCGTCATCACGAACCATCAACACGAACCATCAACACGAACCATCAACACGAACCATCATCACGAACCATCAACACGAACCATCAACACGAACCGTCATCACGAACCGTCATCACGAACCGTCATCACGAACCGTCATCACGACCGCATCACGAACCAAACAGACCATCACACGAACCATCACACGAACCATCACACGAACCATCATCACGAACCATCAACACGAACCATCAACACGAACCATCAACACGAACATCACACACCATCATCACGAACCATCATCACGAACCATCAACACGAACCATCAACACGAACCATCATCACGAACCATCATCACGAACCATCAACACGAACCATCAACACGAACCATCAACACGAGCCATCATCACGAACCATCAACACGAACCATCAACACGCGATCTCTCCATCAATCCCAAGTCAGGTCTTAATAACGTCATATTTTCTCTTGCAACGATCTATTGATGACTCTGGGGTCATCAATGACAACTGAGAGTTATCATTGATGTCAAGGGTCATCAATTACCACTAAGGGGGGTTAAGGGGGGTCATAGTAACCCCTTGTTAACCCCTACTTTCGTCTCTTCCCCTTGGTTAAGTTATTGATGTCTACGTCAATAATTGATGTTGACGCTTTTTTGGACGCAATTTGGTGTGACTGGTGGACGCATTTGTGCGTATGTAGTGCTCCTACGCCCGCCCAGCCGCCCAGTCGCCCACCTGCCCGCCCAGTCGCCCACCTGCCCGCCCAGTCGCCCACCTGCCCGCCCATTACACCTATTGTTGTGGTAGTATTGTGGGTTAGTTGTGAATTGTTGTAGTGGTGGTATTGTGGGTGGCAGGACCGCCGCCCACAGTCCATGACGAACACAACTCAAGTTACTGCTGCCACCCACCACCTGCCACCCAGTACCTTCCACCCAGTGCCTGCCACCCACCACTTTCCACCAACTACCTGCCACCCACTATCTGCCACCCCCACTTTCCACCAACTATCTGCCACCCCCACTTTCCACCAACTATCTGCCACCCACCACCTGCCATTCCATATGCCACCCAAAACCAGCCACCCCAACCTACCACCCACTACCAATACACACACACACACACACACACACACACACACACACACACACACACACACACACACACGCTCAGGGGCGCCACTAGCACGATAAGAGACAACACAATAAGTGTCAGGGGTCCAAGATTGTTCAACTGCCTCCCAGCATACATAAGGGGGATTTGGTGAAGAAAAATAAGAATGTACTTTCATCTGTCTATTGTTTGGTTCTACATTCCTATTTGGTTATTGTAGTAACTCGTTTACAAACAGGTGTACAGGCCACAAGATTACACTTGTGTTGCATACTACTGCTAAAAGATATTCTGTGTGTTGGGTGTACTGTAAAGGTTAGTGTTACGCCACCGATGTGTGTTAGGTGGTTGGTGGCTGAATATATCCTGCAAACCTTGCCCAGACTGTCACTACGACGTTGCTGACGTACTGCTTCTTACTGTTGCACAGCTTCCAGAGTGTATATGGAACAAGTTCAGGTTCGACTCCTACATGATGTTCCAACTTAAAATTTCAGCTGCTATGGGAACTAGTAATCACTAATCCCATCTTTAATTTCTTATTCGTAATGGAGGGGATGGGAAATTTTTGGAACAGGACCACTATCCATCTGTGGAAATAGATGGTGAATCGAGTTTGTCTCTGGGTCAGTCAGCTTCGTTAGTGCTTGTGCAGATTCAGTCTTGCTCACACCAGGGAACAACATGCCTTCGTTAAGAATTAGGTTAGAGAGAAGGAGAGGAGACAGTTCAGAAATCTGTGTCGCTAGTACCTCAGTTTTCTGACTCTGGACCTAGAAAGTTTTGCGAGTCTCTCAAGAAGGAAATTCGAGGTTTGTAACGGCCACTTGAGCATTAGCAAGCATTAATTCATACAATATTGTATGGTAAAGCTGGTCTAAGTGATGATGATTTCTCTGATTACAACTTGACTCAAGAAATCGTAATGACACGATTGCAAATAAACCATACCCCCGGCCGGGATTGAACCCGCGGGCTGGAGTTTTGAGACTCTATGACCGCGGGTTCAATCCCGGCCGGGGGTATGGTTTTTTCTCTGATTACAACGTTGTAGATGTGGCTGTGGTCGGTGCACATCAGTGTATTCCTGCCAGATGAAGGAGTGAGTTAGGGAGATTTGACTATTACTACAGAACAGTGCCATACAGGCATCTATATCCCGTTGATTTGCTTTATCAATAAGCATCACTTAATTTGGAGCAAGTGGTCTTATGTGACCAGACTTACAGGAGCAGTAACAGGTTATGGCACCAGGAATCTTGTCTCGTGCACCTCTCTGGTCTTGAGGCGAGTATCCTGTCTCAGTTCCAGCCTCAATCCTTGGACGAAATTCAGAGGTTTGTTCACGACAACCTCTGTCTGTACCAAGCTGGTAGGAAGAAAAGCTAACAGACAGCTAAGGAGTAGTTAGCCGTCTGCAGGCCTAGCCGCCTCTATAGCAGATACCACAGTATAGTCTTCTAGAAAGACCCTTACCTCTGGTCCAACTGACTTCAGGAGATTATCCACCATGATCATCTAAAACAACTCGCTGGAATTCAAAACACAAGCGACCTTTTACCACTTAGTGAGAATTTTAAATTGTGCACAAAGTCTACATGGGACTGACCCAACTGACGTCTCCTTAAGGAACAGGAATGACCCATTGAAGTATCCACCTTCAGGGATACCTGGGATTATTACTCCCTCTTATAATTGGAAGTACTTCCAATTTCTGAGGAGGCATCTTTAAACTCTGTTGTTAGAAGCTTATGGGGGAGTTGTGTTTTCTGTTGCTCTATATATGATTTTCGTGAACAGTATTACACTGGGAATGTAATTGTAGGTGAATCTGGAGGCTCCCCATGATAGATGCTTATTGTTGCTTGGTAACAATGTTCTACATTGTAGATGGTATCCCGAGTCCATTGTAACCACAGAAGACTTTTCTCCAATGTTGGTCATAACTCAGGTAATGTCTAAGGGAAAGTCTGAAGAGAATGCTGATCTTCCTTGGAGGATTGCGATTTCGCGCTAGACAAATTATTTCACGATGAATACTGGCCAGGGCCTCGTAAATCAAATGAAATATCTTTAATCAAGTCTCATTCCAGAGTAGCTTTATTGCCAGATGTTTTTGTGTACATGCCCGAGGGACTGACCTTCCATGGAAAGCAACGAAGAGTCCAATCTTTGGCTTCAGCACTTAAAGCTGCCATAACTCAAACTCCATACACCTGTTAAGTCTGGCTACTGGTAAGGCAGGGGGAGCATGAAAATCTAATAGGCATGTAGTACCAAAAAAAATATAGGCCTCAGGTACTGAAGGTAACTCAATTCATTCTTAGGAGGACAACTTGGTGTCACTAAAACAATATACAGGGTACTCTAACATTAAGTTCCCACAACGTCGCCTCATACCCACTGATGGAGAACCATTCATGGATCTAATCACATACTGTATAGGACCCTCACCTGTGGCTAAGTCAGGTGACCAATATCTGTTTACCAGGAGACTACTATGTATCCTGAGGCAGTATCTATGTGTAGTATTGGAAAAAAAAATGCCATCCTTAAAGCTCCCATGAATATTATTTCTCGTTAGCATTCCACGATCTATTCAAAGTAACCAGGGAACTAATTTCACAGCAAAAGCATTCAGAGAAGTTTTAGTTAGGCTAAGAATTAATCTAAAACTGTCACAGCCTATCAACCTCAGTCGCAAGACGCCTTGGAAAGGTTTCACCGAACCTTAAAAACTATGATGCGTACGTATTGTATTTTCCTACAGACTGGGATGAATCACTTCCTCTGATGATGTTTGCAATGTGAGAAACTGTGCAGGAATCAACAGGTTACAATCCTTCTGAGCTGATTTTTGGCCATAATGTGAGAGGTCCACTATACGTGGTCAAGGAAGGATGGTTGGGAGAAGACACCTGCAAGACGACCTATGATCCTACATCAAGACTGCAGGTGGCACGTCAGCTGCCTAAGGCCAACTTAAAGTTACCTCAAAACAACATGAAACAGAGATATGACAAAACTTCTAAATTTGGCTCCTTTAACCCAGGAGACAAAGTGTTGGTCCAGGAACATGTGTCTGGTCACACCTTAAAAACCAGGTTTATGGGACCGATGCAGGTGATAAAAAAGAATTCTGATTTAACTATGTGGTAGCACCTCTTGATAAACCAGCTGGGGTAAAGTCTATCATATTAAACAGATTAAACTATTCTTGGAGTCACCTCAGGTCCCAATAACGACTTTGTCCTCAGTCCCTGACCGTCTGGACGACCCTGATTCCCTGCACACAATTCCTGGGGTTGAAATAAGGCTTCCAGACTCAGTCATCTTCCAGGATCCTCGTCCTGTAATGTCAGAACTTGCAGAAGACCATGTAGTAACACTCACTACACTTCTGGCAGATCTATCCCGACATATTTTCAGATGTTCCGATAATGTGTAACCTGGTTTATCATGATGTGGACGTAGGAACTGCTAAACCTGTTAAACTTTCTCCCTACAGAGATAATTCTGAAAAACAGAAGCTACTTCAGCAGGAAGTAGAGTTTCTACTGGAACATTGATTGGTGGAGGAATTGTCCAGTCCGTGGGCTTCACTGTGCTGCCTTGTTAATAAGTCTGATGGAGGATTCTGGATGTGTATGACTGTCCAGTCCTGGGCTTCACTGTGCTGCCTTGTTAATAAGTCTGATGGAGGATTCTGGATGTGTACTGACTGTCCAGTCCGTGGGCTTCACTGTGCTGCCGTGTTAATAAGCCCGATGGAGGATTCTGGATGTGTACTGACTGTCCAGTCCGTGGGCTTCACTGTGCTGCCTTGTTAATAAGTCTGATGGAGGATTCTGATGTGTACTGACTGTCCAGTCCGTGGGCTTCACTGTGCTGCCTTGTTAATAAGTCTGATGGAGGATTCTGGATGTGTACTGACTGTCCAGTCCGTGGGCTTCACTGTGCTGCCTTGTTAATAAGTCTGATGGAGGATTCTGGATGTGTACTGACTGCCAGTCCGTGGGCTTCACTGTGCTGCCTTGTTAATAAGTCTGATGGAGGATTCTGGATGTGTACTGACTGTCCAGTCCGTGGGCTTCACTGTGCTGCCTTGTTAATAAGTCTGATGGAGGATTCTGGATGTGTACTGACTACCACAGTGATGAGATCACGTACTGATGCTGCCCTCTTCCATGTATGGGACGATGTAATGGCTTCGCAGGTAGGTTCACTTTTGTATTAAACTAGTACTACCAGGACCTTTAATGGATAAGAAAGCAGTTTTCTTGCCTTCGTTAATTCGAGGATTCGATTATCAATAAACTGTGACCCCAAATAGAATGAGCCAATCGTGCCCCCTCGTTCCAAAATAATGATCCATCATGGTTATTTTTATTAAAGGACTTGAAGTCACTGCGGCCTACATGGACAAAGAATTTAGTTATTCAGTATTATAATAACTGGACAATTAGAATGGTCGCCCGTCTTCAATACCTCTTAGAGTTCAGGACTTAACACGGTCATCTTAGTAAGTATATTAACTGGATCCAAATCTACCACAAACTTTCCTGGGTCAGAAGTCAGTGCTAGTAAAATGAAAACAACTTTTGAAAAGTATTGCTATCAAAATCATGTTCACCACTAAAAGTTCTTCAAAATTTCATGCTTAAGGAGTGTTTTAAAGAAGGTTCTGCTACAATTTTGGAGATGTATCCCCCCTAACTCATCTTACCAGCAATATAACTAAATTCATTGTGGTCCTTCGGTTGTCAAGGAGCCTTTAACGTCTGTTATGTGTTCCTTCCATACTGTTCTCTCCAGATTATACGAAGCCATTTTCTTACAGGTTGAAAGTTCCAAGGATATCAGTGGGTTCCCTCTACAGTAGAGGAGGTACTGGTGCTCAAGTGTTGTTCTGAAACACTGTGAAGTGTACACAAATAACCCGCACATAAAAGAGAGAAGCTTACGACGACGTTTCGGTCCGACTTGGACCATTAACAAAGTCACACTAACAGAGGTGTTCGTATCCTCAACTCTAGACGTCGTCACCATCTTCAGTGGCCACAATCCACTGACCTACATCAAAGTACCAACACTCACTGCTGTACACCTTCGTCAGTGTCTACACAAGTAAAGTTCCAACCTGAAACTTCAGTTGCTACGGAACTATTAATCACTGATCCCCACTTAGATTTCTAACTTGTTATGGAAGGTGGGAAACTCCAGAACAAGCTACTGTCAGCTTGTGGAAACAGGTGGTGAATCGAGTTTGTCTCAGGGGGGGATCAGCTTCGTTAGCGCTAGAGTTGGTTAGACTCAATCTAGAGGACACCAGGGGAAGGGGTGCCTTTGCTAAGGAGAAATTTTACAATTTCAGTGTTCAGAAATCTAAATTAGAACCTGAACAGGTTTTTGAGACTATTAAGAACCAGGCTGGATCTTTGTGATGGCTACCAGAGCACTGCCAACACTGGTTCTTAAAATATTATATATCAAAGCGCAAGAATTCACTGTTGGTTTGAGTAATGAAGATTTCTGTGATGACAGCGTTGTGAAAGTGGCTGTGTTGGGTGACTGTCAGTGTATTGCTACCAAACATACGAGGGAACTGAAGATTAACAGGCGGATTTTGTTGGTACACAATACAACACACACAAAAAAAACACACACACAACACACATACAATACACACAACACACACAACACACATACAATACCCACAACACACACATACAATACACACAACACACACAACACACATACAATACCCACAACACACACAACACACATACAATACACACAACACACACAACACACATACAATACCCACAACACACACAACACACATACAATACACAAAACACACACACACAACACACATGAAATACACAACAAAACACACACACACACACAAACAATAGTCACAACACACAACACACACACAACACACATACAATACCCACAACACACACACACACACATACAATACACACAACACACACACAACACACATGAAATACACACAACACACACACACACACAACACACATACAATACACACAACACACACACAACACACATACAATACACCAAAACACACCACAAACACACAATCAACACACACCCAACAACACACAATACAATACTACACACCAACACAACACACACACACAACACACATACATACTCACACACACACACACAACACACATACAAACCACAACACACACACACAACACACATACAATACCCCAAACACACACACACAACACACATACAATACACACAACACACACACAACACACATACAAAACACACACACACACACACACACAACACACATACAATACACACAACAAAAACACACCCACACACAACACACATACAAAACACACACACACACAACACACACATACAATACACACAACACACACCACACACAAACACACACACCCAACACACATACAATACACACAACACACACACACACAACACACATACAATACACACAACACACACACACACAACACACATACAATACACACAACACACACACACACACAACATACAATACACACAACACACACACACACACATACATACACAACAACACACAACACACACACAACACACATACAATACACACAACACACACACAACACACATACAATACACACATACAATACACACAACACAACACAACACACATACAATACACACAACACACACACACAAAAACAATACAAAACACAACACACATACAATACACACAACACACATACAATACACACAAACAACACACACAACAACACACACACACACACACACACACACACACACACACACACACACACACACACACACACACGTACGTGTGCACACTCGGGACCAGGAGCTAATACTCGACTCTGCAACCACAAATAGGTGAGCAAACACACACACGCGCGTACACACACGTGGATACACACATACACGCGCGCGTACACACATACACGTGTACAACAAGCAAAAAAACAGGACACCGTGACTTACCCTGTCTGGTCCATGTCTGGACCAGTTAGGACTATGTCTGGGCCAGTCTGGTCCATGTCTGGGCCAGGTTGGGCTATGTCTGGACCAGGCTGGCCATGGTCTGGACCAATGTACCATTCTGGACCGGTCTAGAGAGAAGTTAACCGTTCTAGACCAGTTTGAACAAGAGTGGACCACTCTGGACCACTCTGGACCGGTACACCAACGTACCTGGAAGGAAAAGGAAAATTTAAAAAACCACGTCTTCAGAAAGTCTCTTGATCCAAGGAAGTCGAGCTTCCTCTTCCTCGGATGAAACATACAGTATCATGAACCTCAGTGTATATACACTGAGAGTTGTGTGGTGGTGTTAGATGGTGTTAGATGGTGCTAGGTGGTGTTAGATGGTGTTAGATGGTGTTAGATGGTGTTAGATGGTGTTAGATGGTGTTAGATGGTGTTAGATGGTGTTAGATGGTGTTAGGTGGTGTTAGATGGTTTTAGATGGTGTTAGGTGGTGTTAGATGGTGTTAGGTGGTGCTAGGTGGTGTTAGATGGTGTTAGGATGGTGTTAGATGGTGTTAGGGAATGGTGTTAGGTGGTGCTAGGTGGTGTTAGATGGTGTTAGATGGTGTTAGATGGTGTTAGATGGTGCTAGGTGGTGTTAGATGGTGTTAGATGGTGCTAGGTGGTGTTAGAAGGTGTTAGATGGTGCTAGTGATGTTAGATGGTGTTAGGTGGTGTTAGGTGGTGTTAGATGGTGTTAGATGGTGTTAGATGGTGTTAGATGGTGTTAGTGGATTGGTGTTAGATGGTGTTAGGTGGTGTTTAGATGGTGTTAGTGGTGTAGATAGTGTTAGAGGTGGTGTGTTATGGTGTTAGTGGTGTTAGATGGTGTTAGGTGGTTGTTAGATGGTGTTAGGTGGTGTTAGATAGTGTTAGGTGGTGTTATATGGTGTTAGGTGGTGTAGGTGGTGTTAGATGGTGTTAGATGGTGCTAGGTGGTGTTAGATGGTGTTTAGTGTTATGGTGCTAGGTGTGTATGGTAGATGGTGTTAGGTGGTGTTAGGTGGTGTTAGGATGTGTTAGATGGTGTTAGTGTTGTGGTTAGATGGTGTTTAGATGGTGTTAGATGGTGTTAGGTGGTATTAGATGGTGTTAGATGTGTTGTTGTTAGGTGTGTTAGATAGGTTAGGTGGTGTTATATGGTGTGTTAGGTGGTGTTAGATTTTAGGTGTTAATGGTGTCTAGGTGGTGTTAGATGTGTGTAGATGGTGTAGGTGTATGTTAGATGGTGTTAGTGGTGTTAGGTGGTGTTAGATGGTGTTAGATGGTGTTTAATGGTGTTAGATGGTGGTGGTTAAGGTGGTGTTAGATGGTGTTAGATAGGTGTTAGATGGTGTTAGGTGGTGTTAGTGGTGTTAGGTGGTGTTAGTTTAGTGTTAGTGGTGTTATATGGTGTTAGAGTGGTGTTATATGGTGTTAGGTGGTGTTAGATGGTGTTAGATGGTGTTAGATGGTGTTAGATGGTGTTAGATGGTGTTAGGTGTGTGTGTTAGATAGTGTTAGGTGGTGTTATATGGGTGTTAGGTGGTTGTTTAGATGGTGTTAGATGGTGCTAGTGGTGTTAGATGGTGTTAGATGGTGCTAGGTGATGTTAGATGGTGCTAGGTGGTGTTAGGTGGTGTTAGATGTGTGTATAGATGGTGTTGATGGTGTTAGATGGTGGATGTTAGATGGTGTTAGATGGTGTTAGGTGGTGTTATTAGATGGTGTTTAGTGGTGTTAGATGGTTGTTAGGTGTGTTAGATGGTGTTAGATGGTGTTAGGTGGTGTTAGATTGTGTTAGGTGGTGTTATTATGGTGTTAGGTGGTGTTAGATGGTGTTAGATGTGCTAGTGGTGTTAGATGGTGTTAGATGTGCTTAGGTGATGTTAGATGGTGTTAGGTGGTGTTAGGTGGTGTTAGATGGTGTTAGATGGTGTTAGTGGTGTTAGGTGGTGTTAGATGGTGTTAGGTATGGTGTTAGATGGTGGTTATATGGTGTTAGATGGTGCTAGGTGGTGTTAGATGGTGTTAGATGGTGTTAGGTGGTGGTTAGATGGTGTTAGATGGTGTTAGATGGTGTTAGATAGTGGTTAGGTGGTGTTATATGGTGTTAGGTGGTGTTGGATGTGTTGGTATGTGTTGGAGTGGTTTTAGATGGTGTTAGGTGGGTTAGATGGTGTTAGGATGGTGTTATGTGGTTTAGGAGGTGTTAGATGGTGTTTAGGTGATGTTAGATGGTGTTAGGGTGGTATTATAGGTTAGTGTGTAATGGTGTTAGTGGGGTTAGATGGTGTTTAGATGGTGTTTAGATTGTGTTAGGTGGTGTTAGATGGTGTTAGGGTGGTGTTAGATGGTGTTAGGTGGTGGTAGATGGTGTTAGATGGTGTTAGATTGTGTTAGATTGTGTAGATGTGTTAGGTGGTGTTAGATGGTTTAGATGGTGTAGGGGGTATTAGGTGGATTAGATGGTGTTAGTTGATGTTAGATGGTGTTGGGTGGTGTTGGTGGTGTATAAGATGGTATTAGGTGGTGTTAGGTGATGTTAGATGGTGTTAGGTGGTGTTAGATAGTGTTAGGTGGTGTTATATTGTGTTAGGTGGTGTTGGATGGTGTTGGATGGTTTTAGATGTGTTAGGTGGTGTTAGATGGTGTTAGATGGTGTCATGTGGTGTTAGGTGGTGTTAGATGGTTGTTAGTGATTGTTAGATGGTGTTGTGGTGTGGGTGGTGTTTAAGTGGTATTAGGTGGTGTTAGGTGATGTTATGATGGTGTTATGTGTTGTTAGATAGTGTTAGGGGTGTTAATATGTGTTAGGTGGTGTTGGATGGTGTTGATGGTTTTGATGGTGTTTAGTGGTGTTAGATGGTGTTACAGGTTTATGTGGTGTATTAGGAGGTTTAGATGGTGTTAGTGATGTTAGATGGTGTTAGGTGGTATTAGATAGTGTTAAAATGGTGTTAGTGGGGTTAGATGGTGTTAGATTGTGTTAGATTGTGTTAGATTGTGTTAGATTGTGTTTAGGTTGGTTTAGAATGGTGTTAGGTGTGTTAGATGTTGTTAGATGGTGTTTAGGTGTGTTAGGTGGTGTTAGATGGTTTAGATGGTTAGATTGGTGTTAGATAGTGTCAGTGGTTTTTATATAGTGTTGGATGTGTTAGGTGGTGTTGGATGGTGCTAAGTGTGTTAGATGGTATTAGGTGATTTAGATGGTAGTTAGATGGCGTTAGGTGGTTTTAGATGGTGCTAGATTGTGTTAGTGTGTTAAATGGTGTTAGAGGTGTTAGATGTGTTAGTGGGTGTTAGATTGTGTTATGTGGTGTTTGATGGTGTTAGGTTGTGTTTAGGTGTGATATGTGTTGTTTAGGTGGTGTTAGATAGTGTTAGGTGGTGTTATATGGTGTTAGGGTGTTGGATGGTGTTGATTGTGTTAAGGTGTTAGGTGGTTTAGATGTGTTAGGTGCGGTATTAGGTGTATTAGATGGTGTTAGGTGATGGTTTGATGTGTGGGTGGTGTTTGGGTGTTTTAAGTGTTATTAGGTGGTGTTAGTGACGTTAGATGGTGTTAGGTGTGTTAGATGTGTTAGGTGGTGTTTTATTGTGTTAGTGGTGTGGATGGTGTTAGAATGGTTTTTAGATGGTGTTTAGGTGTGTTAGATGGTGTTTAGATGGTGTTATGTGGTGTTTGGTGGTGTTAGATGGGTGTTAGGTGATGTTAGATGGTGTTAGGTGGTATTAGGTAGTGTTAATGGTGATTAGGTGGTGTTAGATGGTGTTAGGTGGTGTTAGAATGGTGTTAGGTGTTAGATGGCGTTAGATGGTGTTAGGTGTGTCAGATGGTGTTAGGTGGTGTTAGGTGGTGTTAGATTGGTGTTGATGGTGTTAGATGATGTTACGTGGTGTTAGGCGTGTTAGTGGTGTTAGACAGAATGTTAAGTGGTGTTAGGTGTTAGAGGTGTTAAGTGTGTTAGACGGTGTTAGGTAGGTGTTTGACGGTGTTAGGTAGTGTTAGGGTGGTGTTAGGTGTTAGACGGTGTTAGACGGTGTTAGGCAGCGTTAGGTAGTGTTAGGTGGTGTTATGTAGTGTTAGGTGATGCTAAATATTAGGTGATACAAGATAGCGTTAGGTAGTGTTTGGTAGCGTTAGACGGTGTTAGGTTTTGTTAGGTGGTGTTAGTGTAAATTGGTGTTAAGTAGTGTTAGGTGCTGTTAGGTAGTGACAATGTCAGGTGGTCTTAGGTAGTGTTACATAGCGTTAGGTGGTGTTAGGTAATATTAAGTGCTGTTAGACGGTGTTAGGTGGTATTAGATATTAGGTTGGTGTTACGTATTGATAGGTAATGTTAAATGGTGTTAGGTAGTGTTAGATAGTGTTAGGCATGCTAAAGTGCTGTTAGTGGTAATAGTAGTGTAAATGGTGCATAGGGTGGTGTTAGGTGATGTTACGTACTTTTAGGTGGTGTTAGTAAGTTAGATGGTGTTAGATGAGCTATGGTGATATTAGAGGTGTTAGGTTGTGTTGGAAGTCGTTAGATGGTGCCTAGATATGTGTGTTAGGAAATGTTAGATAGTGTTAGGTGGTGTTAGGTCTGTGTTAAGTAGTGTTAGTTGGGTTATGGTAGTATGTAGTGGTGTTAGTGGTGCTATATCGTGTTGAATTATAGCAGTGTTTATGGTGTATATGGTGTTGATAGTTTTAGGTGTTTTAGTGGTGTTATATGGTGTTAGGTAGTTTTAGTGTGTTAGTAATGCTAATGGTGTTAGGTGTGTTAGATGGTGTTAGGTGGTGATAGGTCGGTGTTAGATGGTGTTAGGTAGTGCTAGACGGTGATCTCAGATTGTGTTAGGTGGTTTAAGGTGGTGTTAGATGGTTTAAGGTGGTGTTAGATGGTGTTAGGTAGTTTTAGATGGTGTTAGGAAATGTTAGATTGTGTTAGGTGGTGTTAGTGTTAGATGGTGTTAGGTGGTGTTAGGCGGTGTTAGATGGTGTTAGGTAGTGTTAGAAGGTACTGGCTCCGTAATTTTCCTGGCTAACAGTACATCATGACAGTACCAGAAGAACAGAACTGCAACAGTGATCTCTGAATCCAGGAATGGTAAACAGTGAACAGTGCCAACAGGAATCAGTGCCATACACGCATGAGTGTATGGCACTGATGGAGTGTTGTCCGCAAAGTGCACAGTATCAGTTGTTATATAACAGTGTAAAGATAATGGTAGGCAATGCTATCGCTTCCAACACTGAGGGTCCGGGTTCGATTCCCGGTGAGGGTGAAAATATTGGGTGTGTTTTCTTACACCGGCTATGTTCACCCAGCAGTGAAACTGTGTTGCGGAAGAGTGTTGTAGTAGTGTTGTAGTGACAAGTATTGTAGATGGTGTGTTGTATACTGGTGATACATCCTGGTGATATATCCTGGTGATATATCCTAGTCAAATATCCTGGTGATATATCCTGGTGATATATCCTAGTCAAATATCCTGGTGATATATCCTGGTGATATATACTGGTGATATATCCTGGTGATATATCCTGGTGATATATCCTGGTGATATATACTGGTGATATATCCTGGTGATATATCCTGGTGATATATCCTAGTCAAATATCCTGGTGATATATCCTGGTGATATATACTGGTGATATATCCTGGTGATATATCCTGGTGATATATCCTAGTCAAATATCCTGGTGATATATCCTGGTGATATATACTGGTGATATATCCTGGTGATATATCCTGGTGATATATCCTGGTGATATATCCTGGTGTATATGGTGATATATACTGGTGATATATACTGGTGATATATACTGGTGATATATACTGGTGATATATCCTGGTGATATGTACTGGTGTTACAACACATACTGTCAGGCACACCAACCAAGGGAGACAAGAAGAAACAGGTCACTCACACCATGGAAAATAAACCAGGGTAGCGACAACCACGCCAGAAAGAAAAAAAATCTGGCAAGAAATGACAGAGATACTACAGCACCTCGGAACACTACTGGAGTGGAGACACAGTCAGTAGCCTCCACTCCAGTACAGCAAATATTATTGTCAACAAAGCCCGTCTACATAGTGTCAATACGACATTAATCTCTGTGAATATACAGGGTTTAAAACCATCAACAAAATCCTTTCATTAGTGAACTGTTCACAGAGTCAAATGCAATGTTTGTGGCTTTCACAGAGACCCACATAAAGGATCACTTTGACAACGGATTATGGATTCCAGGTTACGCCTTATTTAGATGCGACAAAGAACAGGTGACGGGTGCTTGACCTGTACGTCACAGAGTCACTGATACGATCGGAACTACGAAACACCTCAAATGATGTAGTTGCAGGTTTGGTAGTGAAAACTGAAAACCAGAAACTTGTCCTTGTGGTGGTATACAAGTCTCTTGATGCAACTGACCACTGTCTGGAAAACTCTCCCAACTCCTGCCCCAAACATCTTGCTGCTGAGGGATTTCAACTTACAACACTTAAAAAAAAAAACATACCTCGGGCGGGATTTGAACCCGCGGTCAGAGAGTCTCAAAACTCCAGACCGTCGCGTTAGCCACTGTGTGGCTAGCTGGTCCAGTGGCTAACGCGACGGTCTGGAGTTTTGAGACTCTCTGACCGCGGGTTCAAATCCCGCCCATGGTATGGTTTGTTTGCAATCGTGTCATTACGACTTACAACACTTAAAGTGGATCAGATGAAAATTCACACACAAATGAGCTGTTAAATCTCTGCAACAAATTCGCCTGAAAAATAAACTGCACCACATCTTAACTAAAAATTGACCTGATATAAACTATAACAGTATCAAAGACATAATATAGACATGTATACCTAGGACTCCTGACCAGCACAACGTGATCAGATTTTCGTTTTACGGAAGCTGCCTTCTCCAAATTTAATTTCAATAACAAAAACATAGAATGGGAACAAGTCAACCGTGTCCTAAATGAAACAGCTGGGAAGATATATTAAACAACACGGATTCCAAACTTTGCCTAGAAAGAATTAACTCTGTGGTACTTGAGGTCTGCTCAAGGCACATTCCATTAAGAAAAAGAAAAGAGAAGATGTAAACTAGAAAGAGAGAGACGTTTAGTATACAGATGAAGGAAAAGAATCACAGAGCTGTTGAAAGAGGCCAGTATATCGGCGATACAGAAAGAGGTACTGGTCAGAGAAATAGCAAATATCGAGCTTAAGCTTAAAGGATCATACAGGAGACAAGAAACCCAGAATTTTAAGCCATAAATCAAATTAAATGAGAACCCAAAATATTTTTTTTTATGCTAAATCTAAGACAAAAACAACAGCCAGTATTGGGTCCCTGCTTAGACGAGATGAGACATACACAGATGACAGCAAAGATGTGAGTGAGATACTGAAGTCCCAGTGTGACTCAGTGTTTAGTGAACCATTAATCAGACTAAGAGTCGACAACCCAATTGAATTTTTTATGACCGAGACTCAAAATTTTGTTAATTCAAAAACTGCAAGAAGTCCCTATCGAGTGCCTTCAGCATCCTATGGAGAGGGAGCATGGACACGGGGGTCGTCCCACAGTTAATAAAATCAACAGACATAGCCCCACTCCACAAAGGGGGCAGTAAAGCAACAGCAAAGAACTACAGACCAATAGCACTAACATCCCAAATCATAAAAATCTTTGAAAGGGTTCTAAGAAGCAAGATCACCACCCATCTAGATACCCATCAATTACACAACCCAGGGCAACATGGGTTTAGAGCAGGTAGCTCCTGTCTGTCCCAGCTACTGGACCACTATGACAAGGTCCTGGACGCTGTAGAGGATAAACAAAATGCAGATGTAGTATACACAGACTTTGCAAAAGCTTTCAACATTGTGTAACAGCACACAAAATGCGTGATAAAGGAATAACAGGAAAAGTTGGTAGATGGATCTATTACTAACAAACAGAACACAAAGAATAATAGTCAACAGAGTAAAGTCTGAGGCAACTACTGTGAAAACCTCTATTCCACAAGGCACAGTACTCGCTCCCATCTTGTTCCTCATCCTCACATCTGAAAGAGACAGAGATGTAAGCCACAGCACTGTGTCTTCCTTTGCTGATGATACCAGAATCTGCATGACAGTGTCTTCCATCGAAGACACTGCGGGACTCCAAGCAGACATGAACCAAATCTTCAAATGGGCCTCTGAAAACAATATGAAGTTCAATGATGAGAAATTTCAATTACTCTGATATGGAAAACTTAAGGAAATTAAATCTGTATCGGAGGATAAAATAAATTCCAACCACACAATAGAGCGAAAAACTAATGTGAAGGACCTGGGAGTGACAATGTTAGAGGATCTCACCTTCAAAGATCACAACAATGTATCTACAACATCTGCCAGGATGGATAATGAGAACCTTCAAAACTAGGGACACCAAGCCCATGATGATTCTCTTCAAATCGCTTGTTCTCTCTAGGCTGGAATATTACTGCTGTACACTAACTGCTCCTGTCAGACATGAAGAATATACAGAGATCTTTCATGGTACATATAAGAAATTGTATTTCATGTAACGTAGGCGAGAAAGATGTGTGATAATACAGACTTAAAAAATCCTAAAGGGACTAGTCCAAAAACCCCGCCCTGTTGCAAATCACTCCCTATTTAAAGCAAAAGACTCGGAGCAGGAGATGCAACATTAACACATGAAAAGCAGGCAGGGGTGCCACTACGCACTGATAAAAGACAACCATAATAAGTGTCAGGGACCCAAGACTGTTCAATTGCCTCCCAGCATACATAAGGGGGATTACCAATAGACCCCTGGCTGTCTTTAAGACATCTGGCTGTCTTCAAGAGACCATGGCTGTCTTTAAGACATCTGGACTGTCTCAAGACCCCTGGCTGTCTTCAAGACCCCTGGTGTCTTTAAGACATCTGGCTGTCTTCATGACCCTGGCTGTCTCAAGACCCCTGGCTGTCTTTTAAGACTTCTGGCTGTCTTCAAGACCCCTGGCTGTCTTTAAGACATCTGGCTGTCTTTAAGAACATTGGCTGTTTCAAGGGACCCCTGGCTGTCTTTAAGACATCTGGCTGTCTTCAAGACCCCTGGCTTCTTCAAGACGCCCTGGCCTGTCTTTAAGGACATCTCTGGCTGTCTTCAAGACCCCTGGCTGTCTTTTAGAATCTGGGCTGTTTTAAGACATCTGGCTGCTCTTCAAGACCCCTGGCTGGTCTTTAAGACAATCGGGTGTCTTTAAGACCTATGCTGTCTTTAAGACATCTGGCTGTCTTCAAGACCCCTGGCTGGGGTCTTCAAGACCCCTAAGCTGTTTCTTTTTGTCAGACCTTGGGCTGTCTTCATGACCCCTGGCTGTCTTCAAGACCATAGCTGTCTTCAAGACCCCTGGCTGTCTTCAAGACCCTAGCTGTCTTAAGACCCAGCTGCTTCCAAGACCCCTGGCTGTCTTCAAGACCCTAGCTGTCTTCAAAAGACCCGGCTGTCTTTCAAGACCCCTAGCTGTCTTCAAGACCCCTAAGCTGTCTTAAGGACCCCTGCTGTCTTCAAGACCCCTAGCTGTCTTCAAGACCCTGGGTCTTCATGACCCTGGCTGTCTTCAAGCCCCTAGCTGTCCTTCAAGACCCTGGCTGTCTCAAGAACCCTAGCTGTCTTCAAAGACCCATGGCTGTCTTTCAAGTCCCCTTGCTTTCTGTCTTCAAGACCCCTGGCTGTCTTCAAGACCCCTGGCTGTCTTCAAGACCCCTGGCTGTCTTCAAGACCCCTGGCTGTCTTCAAGACCCCTGGCTGTCTTCAAGGACCAGCCTGGCTGTCTTCAGACCCTAGCTGTCTTCAAGACCCCTGCTGGCTTCAATGATCCTGGCTACCGTCTTCAACGACACCTGGCTGTCTTCAATGTCCCTGGCTGTCTTCCAGACCCCTGGCTGTCTTCAAGACCCCTGGCTGTCTTCAAGACCCCTGGCTGTCTTCAACAAGGCACTGGACAGAGACACAAAGTCAGTGCCTGACTAGCCGGGCTGTGGGTCCTACGTTGGTTTACGTGCGGCCAGCAGTAACAGCCTGGTTGACCAGGCCCTGATCCACCAGGAGGCCTGGTCACAGACCGAGCCGCGGGGGCGCTGACCCCCGGAAAACAGTCCAGAAATATACACTGAGGTGTATATCTCAGTGTATATACACTGAGGTGTATATCTCAGTGTATATATACTGAGGTGTATATCTCAGTGTATATATACTGAGGTGTATATCTCAGTGTAATACACTGAAGGTGTTGTATATCTCTCAGTGTATATATACTTGGGTGTATATCTAAGTGTTATATACACTGAGGTGTTAAATCTCAGTGTACTAGTACACTGAGTGTATATCTCAGTGTATATATTACTGAGGTGTTATACTCAGTGTATATATACTGGTGTAATATCTCAGTGTTATACACTGAGGTGTATATCTCAGTGTTATATATACTGAGGTGTATATCTCAGTGTATATATACTGAGGTGTATATCTCAGTGTATATATACTGAGGTGTATATCTCAGTGTATATATACTGAGGTGTATATCTCAGTGTATATAGTGTATATCTCACACTATACACATACACAATCCCTGGTGTATATCTGTTAACGGAGGAAAACAACGGTAATTCTGTTGGGTCAGGGACCCAAAACAGACCATTTGTTCAGCAGAGACAAAGCCCAGGATGTGGTGATGGTGGTGATGGTAGGTGATGGTGGGTGATAGTAGGTGATGGTGGGTGATGGTAGGTGATGGTGGGTGATGGTGGGTGATGGTTTGGTGATGGTAGGTGATGGTGGCGTGATAGTAGGTGATGGTGGGTGATGGTAGGTGATGGTGGAGTGGATGGGGGGAGATGGTTGGGTGATGGTAGGTGATGGTGGGTGATGGGTCGGGAGATGAGTGGGGTGATGGTAGGTGATGGGGTGATGGTAGGTGAGATGGTGTGAGATGGTGGGTGATGGTGGGAGATGGTGGGTGATGGTAGGTGATGGGGTGATGGAAGGTGATGGTGGGTGATGGTGGGGAGATGGTGGGTGATGGTAGGTGATGGGGGTGATGGAAGGTGATGGTGGGTTGATGGTAGGTGTGTGGTGGGGATGGTGGGTTGAAGGTAGGTGATGGTTGGGTGATGGTGGGTGATGGTGGGGTGTTGGTAGGTGATGGGGTGATGGTTGGTGATGGTGGTTTGTTGGTGGGAGATGGTGGGTGATGGTAGGTGATGGTGGGTGATAGTAGGTTGATGGTGGGTGATGGTAGGTGATGGTGGGTGATGGTTGGGTGATGGTGGCGTGGTGGTGGGTGATGGTGGGTGATGGTAGGTGATGGGGGTGATGGTAGGGTTGGGGGTGATGGTAGGTGATGGTGGGTGATGGTGGGAGATGGTGGGTTTTGATGGTAGGTGATGGGGTGTGGTAGGTGTGAAGGTGGGTGATGGGGGAGCTGGTGGGTGAATGGTAGGTGATGGTGGGTGATAGAGGTGTTGGTGTCGCGGGTGTGATGTATGTTGATGATGGTGGGTGATGGTGGGTGTTGGTGGGTGATGGTGGGTGATGGTGGGTGTGATGGTAGGTGATGGGGGGTGATGGTAGGTGATGGTGGGATGATGGTGGTGATGGTGGTGATGGTAGGTGATGGTGGGTGATAGTGGTGATGGTGTTGTTGATGGTAGGTCATGGTGGGTGATGGTGGGTGATGGTGGGTGATGGTGGGTGATGGTAGGTGATTGTGTGGGTGATTGGTGGGTGATGGTGGGATGATGGTAGGTGAGGGTGGTGATGGTAGGGGATGGTGGTTGATAGTAGGTGATGGTGGGTGATGGTAGGTGATGGTGGGTGATGGTGGGAGATGGTGGGTGATGGTAGGTGATGGTGGTGTAGTAGGTGATGGTTGGGTGATGGTAGGGATGGTTGGAGTCGCTGTGGGAGATGGTGGGTGATGGTGGGTGATGGGTGGCGTGATGGTTTGGTGATGGGGGTGATGGTAGGTGATGGTGGGGTGATGGTAGGTGATGGGGGGATGGTAGGTGTGGTGGGTGATGGTAGGTGATGGTGGGTGATAGTAGGTGATGGTGGGTGATGGTAGGTGGATGGTGGGTGATGGTGGGAGATGGTGGGTGATGTTGGGTGATGATGGGTGATGGTAGGTGATGGGGGTTGATGGTAGGTGATGGTGGGTGATGGTACGGTGGATTGGGGGTGGATGGTTGGTGATGGTGGGTGATGGTAGGTGATGGGGGTGTTGGTGGGTGATGGTATGGGTGTGGGTGGGTGATGGTGGATGATGGGTGGGTGATGTTGGGTGATGGTGGGGTGACGGTGGGTAATGGTGGGTAATGGTGGGTGTTGGTAGGTGATGTGGTGGGTGAGGTAGGATGGATGGTGATGATGGGAGGTGGTTATGGTAGGTGATGTAGGTGATAGTGGAGACTGATGTTAGGTGATGGGGGTGATGGTAGGTGATGGGCTGGGTGAGGTGGGTGATGGTGGTGTGATGGTAGGTGATGGTGGGTGATGGGCGGTGGATGGTGGGTGATGGTTTAGGTGATGGTGGGTGATGGTAGGTGATTGGTAGGTGGGGTAGGTGGTGTAGGTGATGGTGGGTGATGTAGGTGATGGTGGGTATGGTAGGTGTTGGTGAGGTGATGGTAGGTGATGGTGGGTGGTGGTAGGTGATGGTAGGTGGTGCTAGGTAGGTTGTGTTAGTGATGGTGGGTGATGGGTAGTGATGGTGGGTGATTGTTAGGTGATGGTGGGTGATGGTAAGGTGATGGTAGGTGATGGTGGGTGATGGAGGTGATGGTAGGTGGTGGTGGTAGTGGTGGTAGGTGTCCTCGCCTAATAGAAGTAGTATCCGTGCAGGGTCTAGGTGATGGTGGGCGATGGTGGGTGTTGGGGGGTGATGGTGGGTGGTGGTACTCACCTAATTAGGGTTGCAGGGGTTCGAGACTTCAGCTCCTGGCCCCGCCTCTGCACTGATCGCTACTAGGTCCTCTCCTCTCTGCTTCATGAGCTTGTATCATTACCTCTTCTTAAAACTTGTCATGGTTCCGTCCAATACTTCACTTGCTAGGCTATTCCCATTGTGACAACTCTCATGTCTGAGAAATTACTTCCTAACGTCCCTGTGACTCTGTCTGACGTCTTCAACTTCCAGTTGTGACCCCTTGTCCCCTGTGTCCCTCTCTGGAACATCTATCTCTGTCCACCTTGCTATTCCCCGCAGCATTTGTATGTCGTTATCTGTCTCCCCTGACCCTTCTGTCCTTCAGTGTAGTCAGTCCGATTTACCCTTAACCTTTCCTCGTCGGACATTCCCTTGAGTCCGGGACTAGCCTTAGTTGCTAAACCTTTGTTCTTTCTCTAACTTCTTGACGTGCTTGACCAGGTGTGGGTTCCGAATGGATGCTTGCATACTCCAGTATGGGCTGACATACCAGTGTACAGTGTCTTGAACGATTCCTTATTTAAGGTATGGAACGCTATTCTTCAGGTTTGCCAGGTCGCCCGTATGCTGCCAGCAGTTTATTTGTTGATGTGTGCCTCCGGTGATGTGCATCGGTGTTATGGTCACACCAAGTCTTTCTCCCTGAGTGAGGTTCTGTAGTCTTTGTCCACCTAGCCTTACTCTGTCTGCGGTCTTCTTTGCTCTCCCAATCATCAATGACTTTGCATTGGCTGGATGAATTCGAGAAGGCCAGTTACTGGACCACATGTCCAGCCTCTCCAGGTCTCTTGAGTCCTGCCTCCATCCTCATCCGATTTAATTTTATCTCACTTCACATCATCTGCGAAAAAACAGGGACATTCAGAGTCTATTCCTTCCATCATGTCGTTCACAATATATCAAATAGCACTGGTCATTAGAAAACTGACCCCTGTGGGACCCGCTCGTCACAGCGGGCCACTGCGATACCTCCTTGGTGGGTTGATGGTAGGTGATGGTGGGTGATGGTAGGTGAGGGTAGGTGATGGTAGGCGATGGTGGTGATTGTAGGTGAGGGTAGGTGATGTGTGGGTGATATGGTAGGTGATGGTGGGTGATGGTAGGTGAATGAGTGGGGATGGTCGTGTGGTAGGGGTATGGTGGTGTGATGGTAGGTGATAGAGGGTGGATGGTTCACCGTTGGTGATGGTGGGTGATGGTGGGTGATGGTAGGAGATGGTGGGTGATGGTGGGTGATGCGTGGGTGATGGTGGGTGATGGTAGTGATGTAGGTGATAATTGGTGATGGGGTTTTTTTAAGGTGGATGGTAGGTGATGATAGGATAGTTGTAGGTGATGGTAGGTGATGGTGGGTGATGGTGGAGATTGGGGGTGATGGTGGGGGATGGTGGGTGATGGTGGGTGATGATAGCTGATGGTAGGTGATGGTGGGGTGAGGGTGGGTATTGGTAGGTGAATTGTGGGTGATGGTGGATGATGGTAGGTGATGGTAGGTGATGGTGATAGTGGGTGATGGTAGGTGATTGTAGGTGATGGTGGGTGATGGTGTGATGGTGGGTGATGGTGAGTGATGGGTGGGAGATGGTGGGTGTGGTTAGTGATGGTCGGTATGATGGTAGGTGTGGTGGGTGATGGTGGGTGATGGTGAGAGATGGTGGAGTGATGGTGGGTGATGGTGGGTGATGGTAGGTGATAATGGTATGTGATGGTGGGGTGATGGCAGATAATGGTGGGTGATGGGAGGTGATGAGGGGTGATGGTGGGTTATGGTGGGTGAAGGTAGTGTGATGGGGAGTGAAGGTGGGTGTTTTGTGGGTGATGTTAGTGATGGGGGGTGAGGAAGGTGTATGGTTAGGTGAATGGTGGGTGATGGTGGGTGATAGTAGGTGTGGTAGGTGATGGTAGGTGATGTTTGGGCTGATGGTGGGTGATGGTGGGTTGATTGGAGTTGGGTGATGGTAGGTGATGGTGGTGTGATGGTGGGTGATGGTAGGTGATGAGGGGTGCTGGAAGGTGAAGGGTTTATTTTGGGTGATGGTAGGTGATGGTGGGTCGATGTGGGGGATGGTCGGGTGTGGTGGGTGATGGTGGGTGATGGTGGGTGATGGTAGGATGATGGTGGATGATAGTGGGTGATGGTGGTGATGGTGGGTGATGGGGTGATGGTAGGTATGGATGGTGGGTTGATGGTGGGTGATGGTGGATGATGGTGGGTGATGGTGGTGATGGTGGGTGATGATGGGTGATGGTAGGTGATGGGGGTGATGGTAGGTTGTTGTGGGTTGACGTTAGGTTATGGTGGTGATTGTGGGTGATGGTGGATGATGGTGGGTGATGGTGGGTGATGGTGGGTGATGGGGGTGTTGGTGGGTGATGGGTGTGATGGTAAGGTGATGCTGGGGGGTGATGGGGGTGTGATGGTGGGTGTGGTAGTGACGGCGGTGATGGTAGGTAATGGTGGTGATGGTAGGTGATGGAGGGTGATGGTAGTGGATGGTGGTGTGATGGTGGTTGATTGGTGGGTGATGGTGCGGTGTTTGTATGGAGAGGGTGGATGATAGTGGGTGATGGTGGTGTGAATGGTGGGTGATCTTGATGGGGGTGAGGTAGGTGTTGGTTGGGTGATGGGTGGTGGTGATGGTGGCATGATGGTGAGGTGATGGTGGGTGATGAGGGTGTGGTAGGTGATGGGGGTGATGGTAGGTGTGGTGGGTGACGGTAGGTTATTGTGGGTGATAGTGGCGTGGATGGTGGGTGATGGTGGGTGATGGTGGGTAATGGGTGGGTTAAAGGGTGGGTGATGGAGTGAATGGTGGGTGATGGTGGTCATGGTGGATGATGTAGATGATGGTGGAGAGGGTGAGGTGGTGGTGGGTCATGAGTGGGTGATGGTAGGTGATGGTGGGTGATGGGGGGTGATGGTGGGTGATGGTAGGTGATGTGTGGGTGATGGGTAGGTGATGATCGGTGGTGGTGGTGAATGGTAGGTGATGGTAGAGTGATGGTAGGTGTATGGTGGTCGTGTTGGGAGCGGGAGTTGGTGGTGATGGTAGGTGTGGGGGTGATTGTAGGTGATGGTAGGTGTTGGTTAGGTGATGGCTTTAGGTGATGATAGATGATTGTAGGTGATGGTAGGTGATGGTGGGTGATGGTGGGTGATGGTGGTTGATGGTGGGTGATGGTGGGTGATGATAGGTGATGGTAGGTGATCGGTGGGTGATGGTGGGTAATGGTAGGTGATGGTGGGTGATGGTGGGTGATGGTAGGTGATGGTAGGTGATGGTGATAGTGGGTGATGGTAGGTGATGTCGGTGATGTGGGTGATGGGTGATGGTGGGTGATGCGTGAGTGATGGTGGCGAGTTGAGTGGGTGATGGTTAGTTGATGGTCGGTGTGGTAGGTGATGGTGGGTGATGGTGGGTGATGGTGAGAGAGGAGATGGTGGGTGATGGTGGGTGATGGTGGGTGGATGCTAGGTGATGGTATGTGATGGTGGGTGATGGAAGATGATGGTGGGTGATGGTGGGTGATGGTTGTGATATGAGGGGTGATGGTGCGGTTATGGTGGGTGACGGTAGGTAGTATGGGGAGTGATGGTGGTTGATTGTGGGGATGGTAGGTGTTGGGGGGTGATGGAAGGTGATGGGAGGTGATGTGGGTGATGGTGGGGCGTGATAGTAGGTGATGGTAGGTGATCGGTAGGTGATGTTGGGTGATGGTGGGTGATGGTGGGTGATGGTGGGTGCTGTGGTAGGTGATGGTGGGTGATGGTGGGATGATGGTAGGTGATGAGGAGGTGAGGAAGGTGATGGTGGGTGATGGTGGGTGATGGTGGGGGATGGTGGGTGATGGTGGGTGATGTAGTGGGTGATGGGGGTGATGGTGGGTGATGGGGGGTGTTGGTAGGTGATGGGGGGTGTTGGGGGGTGATGGTGGGTGATGGTAGGTGACGGGGGGATGGTAGGTAATGGTGGGTGTTGGTAGGGATGGTGGGTGATGGTAGGTGATGGTGGGTGACTGGTGGGTTGATGGTGGGTGATGGTAGGTGATGGTGGATGATGGTGGGTGATGGTGGGTGAATGGATGGGTGATGGGGGTGATGGTAGGTGATGGTGGGTGATGGTGGGGGTGATGCTGGATGATAGTGGGGATTGTGGGTGATGGTGGGTGATGGTAGGTGAGGGGGTGATGGTAGGTTATGGTGGGTGATGGTAGGTTATGGTGGGTGATAGTGGGTGATGGTTGGGTGATGGTGGGTAATGTTGGGTAATGGTGGGTGATGGTGTGTAATGGTGGGTGATGGTATGTTCATGGTATGGATGATGGTAGATGATGGTGGATGATGGGGGTGGTTGTGGTGTCATGGTAGGGTGATGGTAGTTGATGGTGGGTGATGGGGGTTGATGGTTGGTGATGGTAGTGATGTTGGGTTATTGTCGGAAGGATGGGTCCCCCGTGATAGGGGTGGTAGGTGATGGTAGGTGATGGTAGTGTGATGGTGGTGATGGTGGGAGATGGTGGTGATGGTACGGTGATGGGGGTGATGGGGGGTGATTGGTGGGTGATGGTGAGGCGAGGTGGGTGATGGTAGGTGATAGTGGGTGATGGTAGCTGATGTGGAGTGATGGTAGGTGATGATGGTGATTGGTAGTGATGGTGGGCGATGGTGGGTGATGGTGGGTGATGGTAGCTGATGGTGGGTGTGATGGGTGGTGGTGGTGGGTGATGGTAGGTGATGGTGGGATGACGGTAGGGATAGTGGGTTGATGGTAGGTGATGGGGGGTGATGGTAAGGTGATGTGGGTGATGGATAGGGTGATGGTGGGTGATGGTAGGTTGATTATGGTATGTGATGGTGGGTGATGGAGGTGTGGTGGGTTGATGGTGGGTGATGGTAGGTTATGGGGGGTGATGGTGGGTTGATGGTGGGTTGGCGGTAGGTGAGGGGAGGTGATGGTGGCGTGATGGTGGGTGATGTAGGTGATGGGGTGAGGTGGGTGAATGGTAGGTGATGGTGGGTGATGGTAGGGATG
>NC_069402.1:113152373-113186082 GCF_026875155.1 Cherax quadricarinatus
GTATTGGACCAGAGGTAAGGGTCTTTCTAGAAGACTATACTGTGGTATCTGCTATAGAGGCGGCTAGGCCTGCAGACGCTAACTACTCCTTAGCTGTCTGTTAGCTTTTCTTCCTACCAGCTTGGTACAGACAGAGGTTGTCGTGAACAAACCTCTGAATTTCGTCCAAGGATTGAGGCTGGAACTGAGACAGGATACTCGCCTCAAGACCAGAGAGGTGCACGAGACAAGATTCCTGGTGCCATAACCTGTTACTGCTCCTGTAAGTCTGGTCACATAAGACCACTTGCTCCAAATTAAGTGATGCTTATTGATAAAGCAAATCAACGGGATATAGATGCCTGTATGGCACTGTTCTGTAGTAATAGTCAAATCTCCCTAACTCACTCCTTTATCTGGCAGGAATACACTGATGTGCACCGACCACAGCCACATCTACAACGTTGTAATCAGAGAAAAAAACCATACCCCCGGCCGGGATTGAACCCGCGGTCATAGAGTCTCAAAACTCCAGCCCGCGGGTTCAATCCCGGCCGGGGGTATGGTTTATTTGCAATCGTGTCATTACGATTTCTTGAGTCAAGTTGTAATCAGAGAAATCATCATCACTTAGACCAGCTTTACCATACAATATTGTATGAATTAATGCTTGCTAATGCTCAAGTGGCCGTTACAAACCTCGAGTTTCCTTCTTGAGAGACTCGCAAAACTTTCTAGGTCCAGAGTCAGAAAACTGAGGTACTAGCGACACAGATTTCTGAACTGTCTCCTCTCCTTCTCTCTACCTAATTCTTAACGAAGGCATGTTGTTCCCTGGTGTGAGCAAGACTGAATCTGCACAAGCACTAACGAAGCTGACTGACCCAGAGACAAACTCGATTCACCATCTATTTCCACAGATGGATAGTGGTCCTAGTGGTCCTGTTCCAAAAATTTCCCATCCCCTCCATTACGAATAAGAAATTAAAGATGGGATTAGTGATTACTAGTTCCCATAGCAGCTGAAATTTTAAGTTGGAACATCATGTAGGAGTCGAACCTGAACTTGTTCCATATACACTCTGGAAGCTGTGCAACAGTAAGAAGCAGTACGTCAGCAACGTCGTAGTGACAGTCTGGCCAAGGTTTGCAGGATATATTCGGCCACCAACCACCTAACACACATCGGTGGCATAACACTAACCTTTACAGTACACCCAACACACAGAATATCTTTTAGCGTAGAAATGCAACACAAGTGTAATCTTGTGGCCTGTACCTGTTTGTAAACGAGTTACAAACAATAACCAAATAGGAATGTAGAACCAAACAATAGACAGATGAAAGTACATTCTTATTTTTCTTCACCAAATCCCCCTTATGTATGCTGGGAGGCAGTTGAACAATCTTGGACCCCTGACACTTATTGTGTTGTCTCTTATCGTGCTAGTGGCGCCCCTGAGCGTGTGTGTGTGGTGTGGTGTGTGTGTGTGTATGTGTGTGTGTGTGTGTGTGTATTGGTAGTGGGTGGTGGGTTTGGGGGTGGCGGGTTTTTGGGGTGGAAATAGAATGGCAGGTGTGGGTGGCAGATAGTTGGTGGAAAGTGGGGGTGCAGATAGTTGGTGGAAGTGGGGGTGGCAGATATTGGGTGGCAGGTAGTTGTGGAAAGTGGGGTGGCAGGCACTGGGTGGAAGGTACTGGGTGCAGTGGTGGGTGGCAGCAGTAACTTGAGTTGTGTTCTCATGGACTGTGGGCGGCGGTCCTGCCACCCACAACCTACCACACAACAATTCACAACTAAACCCCACAATCACTACCACAGACAATAGGTGTAATGGGCGGGCAGGTGGGCGATGGGCGGGCAGGTGGGCGATCATTGGGCGGCAGGTGGGCGACTGGCGGCTGGGCGGGCGTAGGAGCACTACATACGCACAAATGCGTCCACCAGTCACACCAAATTGCGTCCAAAAAAGCGTCAACATCAATTATTGACGAGACATCAATAACTTAACCAAGGGGAAGAGACGAAAGTAGGGGTTAACAAGGGGTTACTATGACCCCCCTAACCCCCCTTAGTGGTAATTGATGACACCTTGACATCAATGATAACTCTCAGTTGTCATTGATGACCCCAGAGTCATCAATAGATCGTTGCAAGAGAAAATATACCGTTATTAAGACCTGACTTGGATTGATGGAGACGATCGCGTGTTGATGGTTCGTGTTGATGGTTCGTGATGATGGCTCGTGTTGATGGTTCGTGTTGATGGTTCGTGTTGATGGTTCGTGATGATGGTTCGTGATGATGGTTCGATGTTGATGGTTCGTGTTGATGGTTCGTGATGATGGTTCGTGATGATGGCTCGTGTTGATGGTTCGTGTTGATGGTTCGTGTTGATGGTTCGTGTTGATGGTTCGTGATGATGGTTCGTGTTGATGGTTCGTGATGATGGTATCGTGAGATGGTTCGTGTTAAATTGGTTCGTGATGACGGTTCGGGGATGACGTTCGTGAGACGTTCGTGATGCGTCGTGATGACGTTCGTGTGATGGTTCGTGTTGATGGTTCGGATAGGGTTCGTGTTGAGTTCGTGTTGATGTTCGGTTGAGGTTCGTGATGACGGTTCGTGATGACGGTTCGTGATGAGGTTCTGATGACGGTTTCGTGATGAACGGTTCGTAATGACGTTCGTGTTGAGGTTCGTGTTGATGGTTCGTGATATGGTTCGTGATGACGGTTCGTTGATGGTTCGTGTTGATGGTTCGTGATGACGGTTCGTATGACGGTTCGTGATGATGGTTTCTGATGATGTTCGTGATGAATGTTCGTGTTATGGTATTCGTGTTGATGGTTCGGATGACGGTTCGTTGATGATGGTTCGTGTTGATGGTTCGTGTTGATGGTTCGTGTTGATGGTTCGTTTTGATGGTTCGTGTGATGGTTCGTGTTGATGGTTGTGTTGATGGTTGTGTGGTTCGTGTTGATGGTTCGTGTGATGGTTCGTGTGATGGTTCGTGTTTATGGTTCGGATGATGGTTCGGTTGATGGTGGTGGATGGTTCGTGTGATGGTTCGTGTTGATGGTTCTGATGAGGTTCGGTTTTGTGGTTCGTGAGATGTTCGTGATGATGGTTCGTGATGATGGTTCGTGAGATGGTCGTGATGATGAGTCGGTGATGGTTCGTGATGATGGTTGGATGATGGTTCGTGTGATGGTTCAGTGATGATGGTCGTGATGATGGATCGTGTTGATGGTTCGGATGGTTGGGTGATGATGGTTGTGTTGATGTTCGTGATGATGGTTCGTGTTGATGGTCTGTGATGGTTCGTGATGAATGTACGTGATGATGGTTCGTTTGATAAGTTCTTCCGATGATGGTTCGTGATGATGGTTCGGCAGTGGTTGATGGTCGTGTGTAGGTTGGTTGATGGTTCGTGGATGGTTCGTGTGATGGTTCGTGATGACGGTTGTGTTGAGGTTCGTGTTGATGTTCGTGATGATGGTTCGTGATGATGGTCTCGTGTTGATAGTCGTGATGATGTTCGTGATGATGGTTCGTGTTGATGGTTCTTGAATGGTTCGTGTTGACTGGTTCGTGTTGATGGTTCGTGTTGATGGTTCGTGATGACGGTTCGTGATGAAGGTTCGTGATGATAGGTTCAGTTGATGATGGATCGTGTTGATGGTTCTTTGATGATCGTGATGATGGTTCGTGTGATGGTTCGTGATGATGGTTCGTGTTGATGGTTCGTGTTGATGGTTCGTGATGATGGTTCGTGATGATGGTTCGTGTTGATGGTTCGTGATGGTTCGTGATGATGGTTCGTGTTGATGGTTCGTGTTGATGGTTCGTGTTGATGGTTCGTGTTGATGGTTCGTGTTGATGGTTCGTGATGATGGTTCGTGTGATGGTTCGTGTGATGGTTCGTGATGATGGTTCGTGATGATGGTTCGTGTGATAGGTTCGTGATGATGGTTCGTGATGAGGTTCGTGTTGATGGTTCGTGTTGATGGTTCGTGTTGATGGTTCGTGTTGATGGTTCGTGTTGATGGTTCGTGATGACGGTTCGTGATGATGGTTCGTGATGATGGTTCGTGATGATGGTTCGTGATGATGGTTCGTGATGATGGTTCGTGGTGTTCGTGATGATGGTTCGTGATGATGATTCGTGATGATGGTTTCGTGTGATGGTTCGTGTTGATGGTTCGTGTTGATGGTTCGTGTTGAAGTTCGTGATGATGGTTCGTGTTGATGGTTCGTGATGATGGTTCGTGTTGAAAGTTCGTGATGATGGTTCGTGTTGAAAGTTCGTGATGATGGTTGGAGTAGAGGTCAGTGGTTGATGGCCAGGTGGAGGACACGCGAGGATGATCTATGTGTGTGTGTGTGTGTGTGTGTGTGTGTGTGTGTGTGTGTGTGTGTGTGTGTGTTCTGTGTGTGTGTGTGTACTCACCTATTTGTGGTTGCAGGGGTCGATTCATAGCTCCTGGCTCCACCTCTTCACTGGTTGCTACTGGGTCCTCTCTCTCCCTGCTCCATGAGCTTTATCATACCTCGTCTTAAAACTATGTATGGTTCCCGCCTCCACTACGTCACTCTAGACTATTCCACTTCCTGAGAACTCTATAAAGAAATACTTCCTAACATCCCTTTGATTCATCTGAGTCTTCAGCTTCCGATAGTGACCTCTTGTTTCTGTGTCCCATCTCTGGAACATCCCGTCTTTGTCCACCTTGTAATTTCACGCAGTATTTTATGTCATTATCAAGTCTCCCCTGACCCTCCTGGCCTCCAGTGTCGTCAGGCCGATTTCCTTTAACCTTTCTTCGTAGGATATTTCCCTTAGCTCTGGGACTAGTCTTGTTGCAAACCTTGGCACTTTCTCTAATTTTTTGACGTGCTTGACCAGGTGTGGATTCCAAACTGGTGCTGCATACTCCAGTATGGGCCTGGCATATATGGTGTACAGAGTCTTGAACGATTCCATACTGAGGTATCGGAACGCTATTCTCAGGTTTGCCAGGCGCCCATGTGCTGCAGCAGTTATCTGATTGATGTGCACCTCAGACATGCTCGGTATTATACTCGCCCTAAGATCTTTCTTGAGCGAGATTTGCAGTCTTTGGCCACCTAGACTATACTCTGTCCATGGTCTTCTTTGCCCTTCCCCGATCTTCATGACTTTGCATTTAGTCTGTCCAGGTCTGTTTGTTGTCCTGCCTGATCCTCGACCTATTTAATTCTCCTTATTAACTTCACATCTTCTGCAAACAGGGACACTTCTGAGTCTATCCCTTCTGTTATGTTATTCACATATACCTAAAATAGCACTGGTCCTAGAACTGACTCCTGTGGAACCCCGCTCGTCACAGGCGCCCACTCTGACACCTCGTCACGTACCATGACTCGCTGTTGCCTCCCTGTCAGGTATTCTCTGATCCATTGCAGTGCCCTTCCTGCCATGTGTGTCTGTTCCTCTAGCTTTTGCATTACCCTCTTATGAGGAACTGTGTCGAAGGCCTTCTTGCAGTCCAAGAAAATGCAGTCTATCCACCCCTATCTTCATGTCTTGCTTCTCTTACCTTGTCATAAAGTTCCAGTAGGTCTGTGGCACAGGATTTTCCTTCCCTGAAATCATGCTGGTTGTCGTTTAGCAGCATGTGTCTTTCCAGGTGCTCCACCACTCTCCTCCTGATGATCTTCTCCATGACTTTACATACTATACACGTCAGTGACACTGGTCTATAGTTTAATGCCTCATGTCTGTCTCCTTTCTTAAAAATTGGGATTACATTTGCCATCTTCCATACCTCATGTAGTTGCCCAGTTTCAGTGGATATGTTGAAGATTTTAGTTAGTGGCACACACAGCATCTTTGCTCCCACTCTAAGGACCCATGGAGAGATGTGATCTGGTCCCACCACCTTTGAGGTATCAAGTTCACATAGCAGCTTCTTCACCTCCTCCTCGGTTGCATGCATTTCATCCAGCACTTTTTGGTGTACCTCCCTATTCTGAATTCCTCCTCACATACCTCTTGGTCGTTTCTTGTGAACTCCCCACCATCCTTCCTCAGTTTGATTGCCTGGTCCTTGACTGTTGTTTTCCTTCTGATGTGACTATACAACAGCTTCGGACCAGACTTGACTTTCGATGCTACGTCATTTTCGTGTTGTCGGTGAGCCTCCCATCTTATCTGTGCATATTCGTTTCTGGCTCCTCTGCTAATCTCTTTATTTTTCTGGGTCCTTTGTCTTCCGTACCTTTTCCATTCTCTAGCATACTTAGTTTTTGCCTCCCTACACCTTTGGGGGAACCTCTGCCTCCTTGCATTTTGTTGTCATGTAGTCCATTATTTCTGATACTGGTTTTCCTGCCAATTCCCCCTCCTATTGAATGTCTAGCAGGAAGTTCTTCATGCCTCTGTAGTCCCCCCTTTTGTAGTTTGGTTTTTCCTGTCCTATTCCTGCTACCCTCTCCACTTGTAGCTCAACTATGTAACCAAAGCATAGAACCACGTGATCACTAGCTAAAAGAGGCCTTTCGTACATGATATCCTCGTTGTCAGTCTTGCTGGATCATCCTCACCTCCCCCTCTCTGGTAGTGTCTTTAACATGTTGATGCATGGGGTTTTCCAGTACCGCATCCATCATCTTGGCTCTCCATGTTTCAGACCCCCAAGGGGCTCCAGGTTTTCCCAGTCAATCTCCTTGTTATTGAAATCACCCATAACTAGTACTTTGCTCTCCCCATGTGAGCTCTTCTGGCCACCTCTGCTAGTGTGTCTACCATTGCTTTGTTGCTCTCGTTGTATTCTTCTCTTTGCCTCCTGCAGTTCTGTGGTGGGTTGTATGTTACTGCAATTATCACCTAATGGCTGTCAGACTGGATTGTTCCCACTATGTAGTCCCTTTTGCCCATTTCATCTATTCCTTCCATTTTCTCGAATACTCACCAGTTTTTAGTGAGCAGTGTGACTCCTCCCCCTCTGCTCTCTCTATCTTTCTTGAGGATTTGATATTCAAGTGGAAAGATTGCATCTGTTATTCTGGTTAGTTTCGTTTCTGTGAGTGCTGTTATTACTGGGGATGTCTCCTTGATTCTTTCATGCCACTCCTCACACTTGTTATTCCATCTGCATTTGTATACCAAACCTTCAACTTCTTTTCTAAAACTGTGATCTGGGTGGTTTCTGTGGGAGTGGAGTCTGTAATGAGGTGGGTGGGGGCATTGGGTATGGCACATGTGTTTTGGGTTAGAATGTTTGGTTGCATTGGGGTTGTCCTGGTTGGGGGGTGTGAAGGCTTACTCAACCCTGTAAGATTTTAAGTTGGTATTACCAAGGCTGGCTCGTCTTTAGGAAAATTAATGATTAGAAAAAGAATAATAACATTCAGATATAAACACTTTAATGTAATAATTGAAAATATAAAGCATTTAAATATGAACTTTTATCCTACATGAAAGAGAAATGAAAAATGAAATATAAAAATGATATTTGAATTTAAAGCTAATATGTCCAGTTAGACTGGAGTGTCTTGGTTGATATTGTTGACACCGCACCTTGTAGAAATTGTAGCGCTCTGATGATGGGAGGGGGTTACAGCTGTTGAGTGACAACCCAACGACTATTTCGTCACAGTGTCCCTAGCCTTGTATAGTCCGTCAAGATGATAGGAACGCAGGTCCTTCACCACTGCAAAGATGAGAGGTAGTTGCCTGGGGTTGGCTACACTCAGGTATGTAGATAAAAAGTGACGTCCCAGAACTCATGTGAAGTTCGTCTCCTTCAACATTGTTTCTGTGGTTGCCAGATGACCCAAGCTGACATTCCAAGCTAGAAAGAGACAAAAGTTACCCACTGCTTGAGAAATCACTCTTCATGATAAGTGTAAGGCACTTAAAAGAATGGTGAGGATTTAAAAGCAAAACATGAAAATCAAGGCAGAATGAACTATGTCTTAGAATTGGTTAAAAGTGAAGCTTTTGACCAATATATCCACTAAAATAGGAGCAGAGGCTTTTACTTACAGCTGTGAGTCAAGTGATTATCCATTTGGTCGGAGCCCCGCACAGAAAGGGTGGAGAAAAGGGGGAGGGGGATAGCAGGAGCTAGACACTGACTCTACCTTAACAAGCAGACTGCAAACTATCATCACCATATATTCACTCGCTACTCCTATATGCTGAACTTTTCCTCTCACAGGGGGCTTCTGCAGGTGGTTGTGAGGAAGGTTGCATTTGATCCTCCTCCAGAGTCTGGGTTCTCCTGTCTATCTTCCTCTTTACCTCTCTTTCCTCCTTTCATCTTTGTATCCTCTCTTTCAGTTTCTGCCTTTCTTCTTGTGTTCTGTCATGACGAAGATGCACCTTCCGGTATGCTGGCATGTCCCTTTGTCTTGCTCTCTCCTGCAGGATCCTGTTTTGAGCTGATTCTGCCTTAAAAATCACTTTGACCAGATTCTTCCTCTTGTGAACCCCCCTATTCTCATAAAATTTGCCATCTGGGTCATGTCATTTTCTCCTATTGCTTTCATGATGTTTTCAATCTTTTTTTCCTCCCCTTGTCTTCTTGCTTTGTAAGTTTCCCTTTCAACTTCCTGGAGCCCATAAACAAAGACTGATCTCTCCCTTTCATTTTCCCACAGCATATCCTTATGTACCCCCTGATTATTTTTAGTTGCCTCCATTGTAGCTTTCCTTTCCTCAATCTCTTCACTATCTGTTGTCCCTGGGCCCAGTTGTCTGTCATTTTCCCTTCTCATCTTTCCCTGGGCACTGCTGTGGTCATAGCTTAGCTGTTTAATTTTCTTCAGTCCCCATGATTGTTCCTGATGTGATCCTCTTTGTTTTCTTGGGCTTGACGATGGTCTAATAGGGCCTCTGCATACAGTTTTACTCCTTTGTTACCTACAGTCCCTTTGTTTGTGACTGAGGTAGTAGTTTCTGCTACCTCAGTCACAAATATTGCTCTTTAGTTCTTTAGGCTCATTCAGATTTTTCAGTTCCTCTTCTGATCTCTGTATCTTAGCCTCTGCTGCTGTGACTTGCATCTCCCACTTCCTGCTCTCTTCAGCTATCCTCTCCTCCATTTTCATGCTAAGCTCTTCTAGCTTCCTTCCCCACTCATGTTACCTTATCATGAGCTCTGGTACCTAATCTCCATTCCCAGATTCATCCTTCAGTCCCCTGGTTTTCCATCCTGCTCTCTGGCAACCATATTTTTGGTTGCTACAGAGTGAAAAACTTAGGTATTTCTGTGTGGTTGCCTTGTGGTGTGTCTGTATGTTAGGGGGTGGAGAGAGGGAGGGAGAGGAGGGGGGAGGAGAGTGTGTGGGTCTGTATATGCGGGAATGTGTAGGTGTGAACATGTGTGTACTCACCTCTCAGTAGTAGTACCAGTTCCTATTAACCAGTTACCAGTAACCAGTGTACCAGTAGATGACTCACTACCAACCATCTGTGTGAATCACTGTTATTCATATTGCTGCTGACCATAGCAGGATCTGGGTGATCTTTTATGTAACATTGGAGATAACAAAGTCTTTTCAACCCTGGACTTGTTACAAGGGTTTTGGCAAGTCCCTCTTCATGAGGACAGCCAAGAGCTAACTGCATTCTCCACTCCTACAGGTCATTATCACTTCCTCCGTATGGCGTTTGGATTACAATCCTCCCCTATCACGTTCTCAAGGCTTATGACTAATATCTTTAGAGGTCTCATAGGTAATGCACTTATGGTGTACTTAGATGACGTAATCGTCATGTCTAAAGATGTGGATACACACTTGAAAAGACTTGATGTAGTACTTGGTAAGCTTGAAGAAGCCAATTTAAAGATCAAACTGTCTAAATGTCAATTTTTCAGATCAGAAATTAAGTTTCTTGGTCACATAGTCACTCCTAGAGGGGTTACGACTGACCAAAGTAAAGTAACTGCAGTACTAAATTTTCCAACTCCCAAAACTGCTGATGCCGTAAGATCCTTTGTGGGCTTAGCAGGTTTTTATAGATCTTTCATTGCCAATTTTTCTTCCATAGCTGCTCCTCTAACTGAGTTGCTTAAGAAAGATGCTCTTTTGTTTGGACCTTCGTCAAGAAAGAGCATTCCAAACTCTAAAAGAAAAGCTAACATCTGCTCCAATTTTGAAATTTCCAGATTTTTCTAAGCCCTTCTATCTGACAACTGATGCTAGTTCTATTGGCATAGGTGCCATACTAGCTCAGAAGACTGATGGCAAGTACAACACAGTTGCATTTGCTAGCCGAGTCCTTACAAAGGCTGAACGTAATTATACAGTAACTGAGCAAGAAGCTTTAGCAATAGTATGGTCTTTAAAGCACTTCCGAGACATTATTTATCAGTACTCTGTTCATGTCTTGACAGACCATGCTCCACTGATACCTTTATTCCAGAACAAACAACCTACTGGAAGGTTAGCCAGATGGACATTGACTATCCAAGAGTTCAATCCCACCTTTGAACACTTACCTGGCAAGTCAAATGTAGTCGCAGATGCCTTATCGCAACATGTTAGTATAGTAACTGCAGACCCTCCATTTAGTGCTGAAGATGTAAAGAATGCTCAACAAACAGATCCCATGTGGTCTGGTGTGATTCGATTCCTGCTCCAGGAAGATCTTATTCTGACTGTGAAGCCACCGGCACCCATCAGTGACTTTGTCATGAACCAAGAATTACTGTATCGAACAGCCGAGTTGGGTACTCCTAAATAACAAAAAGGCACAATACCGTGACTGGAACGATACACAAATAACCCGCACATAAAAGACATTGACTTTGTCAATGGTCCAAGTCGGACCGAAACGTCGTCGTAAGCTTCTGTCTTTTATGTGCGGGTTATTTGTGTATTTGGGTACTCCTAGCAGAAGAGTATACCAGTTAGTAATTCCACAGTCACTAGTGAATGTAACCTTACAGCTAGTTCACGATGTACCAGGTGTTGTGCACCCTGGTATGGATCGTTCAGTAAAACAAGCCAGATTGAAATACTTTTGGCCTCGTATGGCAACTGATATTTCTGAGTATGTTAAGAAATGTAGTGTCTGCATGCAACATAAAGGTAATGCTAATGGTCCTAATCCAATCCAAGTGTATCCAACTACTGGCGAACCATGGGAAAGAGTTGCGCTAGATTTGTTAACTAATTTCCAATGTTCCCTCCAAGGCAACAAACATCTGTGTGTTATGGTAGACCATTTTACCAGATATTGTGAGTTAGTTCCTATTGCAGATAAGACTGCTGAGACAGTAGCTAAAGCGTTTTAAAGACGCATATATCTGCAGGCATACCACCCCTAAGTCCCTAGTAACAGATAATGGTGGTGAATTCTGTAATGAGATTCTTGAAAATTTGTGTACCTTGTACAAGATCTCTAAATCCACCATTGTTCCTCATCATCCTGCCAGCATGGGTTAGTGGAACGAACCAATAAGAAAGTACTTGATGTCTTGAGCCACTATCAGTCCCAACAGTGAAACTTGGGATGAAGTATACCCAGATGTGCAGTGTGCTATAAATTCTGCTTACAATGTTTCTATAGGTGACACTCCACATTATGCATTGTACGGTGTAGATAAACGTTTGCCTTATGAGTTGCTATATTCTAATCCGAAACCAAATTACAACCCTGATGATTTCATAGCAACTTGTACCAGCTTAGCTCAAAGTGTTTTTAGAAGAATCCGTGAAAACACTTCATAAATCAACAGCAGAATTTACAAGTCGCAAACACTCGAGCAAAGCCGTCCAAAATCAAAGTAGGTTCGAGAGTTATGCTGACTAACTTTAACGAAACGTCTGCAATGCCAAAGCTTGATCAAAAGTTTGTTGGTCCTTATCGAGTTGTTGAACATATCACTGGCAATAAACATAAGGTTAGAGAAATTAGTACTGGTCAGTATAAAGAATTGCATTTAGATCATATGAAGTTAGTATGTGATGATAATGATGCTCCAACCCAGACTAATGTGACAGATTCTGACAATCCTCCTGATCCTGTACTCTCTTCCTCTGATACTCAGTCAGACGATCAACCTGAATGTCGTTATTCCCTACGTACACGACAGGTATTGAGAAATCCTCAAAGTATCATTTGTTACTTCCAATTCAGATTTGCCTCAAATACAGCATGAGTTTAGTCAGTGCTACAGAGTTTGATCTCCCAGAGATGACACCCATTCTGCATATATCAATCTCACCCTAGCAGAGTTGGGGTTAAAATGTAAATAACCTGTATAGATGAATAATTACAGTATCAACTTATCAGTATTCAATAATTTTTTTTTGGTTCACGTTCTCTCCGAATTCTGAGAGTTAACAGTCTAGATTTGAGTGCACCGAATCTGCCTTTCTGTTAAACACTTCTTTCTTTGTATATATTCCTTCCTCGGAATCCGTAGATCACATGAATACAGATCGATCGATCAAATTTTTTTTTATCTCTTCTATTGTGTGATCCCAATGTTGAGTTTCCGATGAGTTGTGCTATTATACCTTGTATTGCGTTACAGTTTTATTACAGTTTCAATTATGTAAGCTTCCATTCCAATATTCTACTTATGTATGTTATAATGTTCAATTGTTGTGTACTTTGACATTGTATAGAATCAGCCCAAGCCGTACACCTGCCATCTCTAGTTTGTATTAGCTGTATGTCGGGATGACATATGTTAGCGTCGCCAAGCTCTCAGTAGTAGTACCAGTTCCTAGTAACCAGTTACCAGTAACCAGTGTACCAGAAGATGACTCACTACCAACCGTCTGTGTGAATCACTGTTATTCATATTGCTGCTAACCATAGCAGGATTTCAAACACCCTCACCCGTAGGCACTGGTGGGTCAGTCGAAGATAGGGAGCAGAGAGAGGCAGGTCTGCTGTTGGCACTTCCCATACCTCCCGTTATATATTATACGTACTACCAGCCTACGTGAGTATTTTTACCCATCCACGTTATTGAAAACCCACATGACACACCTAGTTGTGGTTGCAGGGGTCGAGACTCAGCTCCTGGCCCCACCTCTTCACTGACCGCAACTGGGTCCTCTCTCTCCCTGCTCCATGAGGTTTATCATACCTTGTCTTAAAGCTATGTATGGTTCCTGCCTCCACTACATCACTTGCCAGATTATTCCACTTCCTAACAACTCTGTGACTAAAGAAATACTTCCTAACTTCCCTATGACTCATCTCTGTGTGTACACTGTGACATACACACTCAACAAACACATTATATGAGTTAGGCTCTTCTATTGTGAGCTGATGGATGTAGGATGAGTCGATGAGTTGATGAATGAGTTAATAGACATGTTGATAGATGAGCTGATGGATGTAGGATGAGTCGATGAGTTGATGGATGAGTTGATGGATGTTTTGATGGATGAGATGATGGGTGAGGTGATGGATGAGTTGATGGATGAGTTGATGTATTAGTTGATGGATGTTTTGATGGATGAGTTGATGGATGAGTTGATGTATTAGTTGATGGATGTTTTGATGGATGAGTTGATGGATGAGTTGATGGATGTTTTGATGGATGAGTTGATGGATGAGTTGATGGATGTTTTGATGGATGATGATGATGGGTGAGGTGATGGATGATTGATGGATGAGTTGATGTATTAGTTGATGGATGTTTTGATGGTTGAGTTGATGGATGAGTTGATGGATGTTTTGATGGATGTTTTGATGGATGAGTTGATGGATGAGTTGATGGATGTTTTGATGGATGAGTTGATGGATGAGTTGATGGATGAGTTGAAGAATGAGTTGATGAGTTCGACCTCAGTGCTCTAGATCTAGGGTGTTAGAGTACTACTATACATCAATACTGTCATTGATGACCTCAGTGCTCTAGATCAGGTGTTAGAGCACTACTATACATCAATACTGTCATTGATGACCTCAGTGCTCTAGATCTAGGGTGTTAGAGCACTACTATACATCAATACTGTCATTGATGACCTCAGTGCTCTAGATCTAGGGTGTTAGAGTACTACTATCATCAATACTGTCTTGATGACCTCAGTGCTCTAGATCTAGGGTGTTAGAGCACTACTATACATCAATACTGTCATTGATGACCTCAGTGCTCTAGATCTAAGGTGTTAGAGCACTACTATACATCAATACTGTCATTGATGACCTCAGTGCTCTAGATCTAGGGTGTTAGAGCACTACTATACATCAATACTGTCATTGATGACCTCAGTGCTCTAGATCTAGGGTGTTAGAGCACTACTATACATCAATACTGTCATTGATGACCTCAGTGCTCTAGATCTAGGGTGTTAGAGCACTACTATACATCAATACTGTCATTGATGACCTCAGTGCTCTAGATCTAAGGTGTTAGAGCACTACTATACATCAATACTGTCATTGATGACCTCAGTGCTCTAGATCTAAGGTGTTAGAGCACTACTATACATCAATACTGTCATTGATGACCTCAGTGCTCTAGATCTAGGGTGTTAGAGCACTACTATACATCAATACTGTCATTGATGACCATACTTCCCCTCTGATAGTGCTACAGGACGGTTGTGTTGACTCAGCTTGTGTTGATGTAAGGAAATTGATGACTCTGGGCAGTGCAGCACAGTGCCGGCCCTTGTGTCACTGTACACACGTGTGCGTTAGCCACTGTACACACGTGTATGTATAGCAGTGTACACACGTGTATGTATAGCACTGTACACACATGTAGGTGCAATGTACCTAATTGTAAGTACAATAGTGTACACACGTGTAGGTACAGCAGTGTACACACGTGTAGGTACAACATTGTACACACGTGTAGGTACAGCAGTGTACACACGTGTAGGTACAGCAGTGTACACACGTGTAGGTACAACATTGTACACACGTGTTCATACAACATTGTACACACGTGTAGGTACAACAATGTACACATGTGTAGGTACAACAATGTACACACGTGTAGGTACAGCAGTGTACACACGTGTAGGTACAGCAGTGTACACACGTGCAGGTACAACATTGTACACACGTGTAGGTACAGCAGTGTACACACGTGTAGGTACAGCAGTGTACACACGTGCAGGTACAACATTGTACACACGTGTAGGTACAGCAGTGTACACACGTGTAGGTACAGCAGTGTACACACGTGCAGGTACAACATTGTACACACGTGTAGGTACAGCAGTGTACACACGTGTAGGTACAGCAGTGTACACACGTGTAGGTACAACATTGTACACACGTTACGTTTCCTATGTTAGGTTCTCAAAATAGGCCTATTTTTGAGTCTGTATTGAGTGCGATAGAGCCCTGGTAGAGTCATGTAGAGCCTTGTAATTATAGAGACCTGATAGAACCTTTTAGAGCTCTGCTAGAGTCTTACAGAGACCTGAGAGAGTGCTATAGTGTCATTGTAGAGTGATATAGAGCCTGTTAGTGCAACAGAGCCTGGTAGTCATATAGAACTTAACAGTGATAGAGAGTCATATAGAGCCCTGGTAGAAGGTTATAGAGCCGTGGTACAGTGTTTCAGAGCCTGGTAGCCATAATGACCTTGATAGAGGTTTATAGAGCTATAGAACCATGATAGTGTTATAGAGCCCTACCTAGTAGAGAACTATAGAGCCATAGAGTGTTTTAGAGCTGGTAGAGTGTTATAGAGTCCGTTAGATTGATATTTGCCCACGAGATATATAGAGCCCTGGTAGTCATATAGAGCCTAGTCCAGTCATATAGAACTGGCAGTGATATAGAGCCCTGGTAGAATCATATACATCATTTTACATAACATAGTGCTGGTAGAGTTATATACAGCCTGGTAGAGTGAAACAGAGCTTCGTAGAGTGATAGAGAGCCTGGAAGAATCATATAGAGCCTGTTAGTGATATAGATCCTGGTAGATTCATAAAGAGCCTTGTAGAGTTATAAAGAGCCTGGTAGAGTCATATTTAGCCTATTAGAGTCATTTACAGCATTAGTAGAGTCATACAGAGCCTGCTAGTCATATGTAGAGCCTTTAAGAGGGACATAGAGCTAGTAGAATGATATAGAGTCTGGTAGAGTGATATAGAGCCTGATAGACTGATTTAGAGCTTGGTAGAGGGATATAGAACTTGACAGACTGATATTGAGCCTTTTAGAGAGTGGTAGCCATATAGAGCCCTGTTATAATTGTAGACATGGGAGAGTCATATAGTGCCTGGTAGAGTGATATAGAGGCTTGTGATATAGAGACTGGTAGAATGATATACACCCTTTTAGAGTAAGAAGGAGCGGTAAGGCAGAGTATACCTGAAGGGGGTTACTTTAATGGGACTTTCCTGTTCCTTAAGGGTGTCGTACAGGCATCTGTAACCTGCTGATTCATCTCAGCAGGAAGCAAAGTTATTTTTCGTAATGATAATGGTCTAATCAGCTTACCACTAGCAGCAGGTTTACCTAGTTTGGAGCAAGTAACCTTGATGTGACCAAGCTTATGGAAGTACAAGTCGACCATCACTAATCCGGCATCATTGGGACCTGTAGTGTGCCGGATTAGTGAGTGGTTACGTTAGGATACACTTAATTAACCTATCAACAGAGACTGCTATGTCTTCCTCATTTCTATCACTGCTTTCTCCTTCACTCTCTTGCTGCTCTGGGTTAACAACCATCTGTGCAATTTGAAATTATGCTAGCTGAAATTAGTGCCGGATTATGGATGGAGCCAGATAACTGATTGCCGGATTACTGATGGTTGACCTGTAGTAACAGGTGATGGGTTCAGGAGTCATGTCTCCTGCTCCTTGCTGATTTTGAGGTAGACTTCTTTTTCAACTCCAGTTGCACCATCAGATGAAAGCAGAAGCTGTTAATACCAGGCAGCTGGGAAGAAGAGTTAAGAGAGTGCTCAAGGACCATAACATTGTATCAATCGCATCTGCTAGAAAAATGACAGGATGGATAATGAGAACCTTCAAAAATAGGGAGGCCAAGCCCATGATGACACTCTTCAGGTCACTTGTTCTATCTAGGCTGGAATATTGCTGCACTCTAACACCACCTTTCAAGGCAGGTGAAATTGCTGACCTAGAAAATGTACATAGAACCTTCACGGCGCGCATAACGGAGATAAAACACCTCAATTACTGGGAGCGCTTGAGGTTCCTAAACCTGTACTCCCTGGAATGCAGGCGGGAGAGATACATGATTATATACACCTGGAAAATCCTAGAGGGACTAGTACCGAACTTGCTCACGAAAATCACTCACTACGAAAGCAAAAGACTTGGCAGACGATGCAACATCCCCCCAATGAAAAGCAGGGGTGTCACTAGCACGTTAAGAGACCATACAATAAGTGTCAGGGGCCCAAGACTGTTCAACTGCCTCCCAGCATACATAAGGGGGATTACCAATAGACCCCTGGCAGTCTTCAAGCTGGCACTGGACAAGCACCTAAAGTCAGTACCTGACCAGCCGGGCTGTGGCTCGTACGTTGGTTTGCATGCAGCCAGCAGTAACAGCCTGGTTGATCAGGCCCTGTTCCACCATGAGGCCTGGTCACAGACCGGGCCGCGGGGGCGTTGACCCCCGGAACTCTCTCCAAGCAAACTCCAGACAAGGAGTAGTTAGTCTCAAATGTGTTAGTAAGTCTTGTAACTTCCATAGCAGTTGCCACTGACTGGCCTGATAAAACCCGAACCTCTGGTCCAGCTGACTCAAGAAGATTGCCAGCGCCAGATGCACTAACCCACTGAAATTCACCACACCAGTGGACTTATTATCACTTAGTGAAGAATTTCGCCCTGTCCATCAACAAAGTTCACATGGGATTGCCCCCAACTGAGCTTTGCTCAGTTTAAATTCCCGTATATATTTCGCGGGAAATGCACTCAAGTCCTACGACCTGGCACAATGTCGTAATTAGCAAAATCATTCCTCAAACCAACTGTAAATTCCTACTCTGCTTTGCTATGTAATGTTCTGTGAGGCAGTGCTGCCCAGCGCTCGAGTGGCCGCTAAAAATTTACTCGAAAACCTGATCAGGTCAGAAACAGAAAACCAAGATACTAGTGACAGATTTCTGAACAATAAAACTGTTATCCACAGTACGCCACAACTGTCTCCTCTCCCTGGTATGCTCAAGATTGAGTTTATCCAACACAAGCACTAACAAACCTGACTCCCATGAAGTAACCTCCCCCCTATTTCCTCAGGTGGATATTGGCTCCGGTGCTTCAGTGTTTGTCCTTCCCCCAGTACTAAGATACTAAAGCGTGGATTGGCGATTAATAGTTTACGTAGCAGCTAAAATCTCAGGCTGGAACACCATGTTGTTAGGAGTCAGATCTTAACTTGTTGCGTACAGTAGCACACAATAACTTTGCAGGTTTGTAATACAATACTGTAGGCAGGCTCGTAAAGGAAATATAGAGACAAAGGCTTCAAAAAAGGCATCCCATATTACGAATACAGGTGTAGTGGCCTGCACACCTGGTTGTATCACAGTAACCAAGGTAGAAACGAGGAACAAAACAGCAAAGAATAAAAACTTTCATTTCCTTCACCAAACAACAAGCAATAATGTGTGCAATATATCCAGAGGACATGAGTAAGCAAGAGACACAGTGAGAACCGTCTTCGACCAGACTTGAAGGTAAGTCTGTCAGTGTTGGTTCACATGTGTGCACCACATCGCTTCACAATTCTGACAGGCTTCCTTGTGATTGTGTTCATCCAAGGTGCTGGCATAACAAGGTGCTGGCATAACAAGGTGCTGGCATAACAAGGGGCTGGCATAACAAGGTGCTGGCATAACAAGGTGCTGGCATAACAAGGTGCTAGCATAACAAGGTGCTGGCATAACAAGGTGCTAGTATTTAAAAAGGTGCTAGCATAAAAAAGATGCTGCATAACAAGGTGCTAGTATAAAAGGTGTAGTTTTAACAAGGTGCTAGTATAACAAGGTGCTAGTATAACAAGGGGCTAGCTAACAAGGTGCTAGCATAACAAGGTGCTAGTTAAACAAGGTGCTAAATATAACAAGGTGCTAGCATAACAAGGTGCTAGCATAACAAGGTGCTAGCATAACAAGGTGCTAGTATAACAAGGTGCTAGTATAACAAGGTGCTAGCATAAACAAGGTGTAGCATAACCCAAAGGTACTACCCATAAAAGGGGTGCTAGTTTTAAAAAGGGTTTGCTAACATAAAAAGGTTTTGCTACCCTTTAAAAAAGGTGCTAGCATAACAAAGGTGTAGCAAAAACAAGGTGCTAGCTTAAAAAAGGTGCTACCCTTTAAAAAAGGGTTTTTGCTTAAAAAAGGTGTTTGTAACGGGGGGGGCCCCTACTAATTATACTTTAGAGTGGGTTTTCACTGGTCGGGGGGCTGGTTCATGGTGGGGGCAGCGGGGTTTCATGGTCGGGCCCCTTTGGTTCAGGGGTGGGGCAGTGGTTCACGGGTTTCGGGCTGTGGTTCATGGTCGGGAAACCGGGTTTTCACCGGTCGGGCGCTGGGTTCACTGGTCGGGAAGAGGGGTTTAAATGGTTGGGCAGTGGTTCATGGGGGGCCCAGCTGGTTCATGGGGGGTCGGGCAGGGGTTCAGGGGTTGGGGAGTGGTTCACTGGTGGGGGGCCCCGGGTTTCCCTTGGTCGGGCCCTGGTTTTGGTGGGCACCTGGTTCACGGGTTTTCGGGACCGGGTTTTCACTGGTCGGGCCCGGGTTTCATGGTGGGAACCTGCTTCACTGGCCCGGGCACCGGGGTTCACTGGTTGGGCACCTGGTTCACTGGTGGGCCCCCTGGTTCACGGGTGGGAATTTGGGCTTCACTGGGTGGGGCCCCGGTTCCTGGTCGGGCCCCGGGTTTTTCACTGTGGGGCCCAACCGGGTTTTCACGGGTTTGGGGCACAGGTTTTCACTAGTCCAGGAACCTGGTTTAAATGGTCGGGCACCGGGTTTCCCGGGCGGGAAACCGGGTTTTAAACTTGTCGGGCCCCCTGGTTCACTAGTGGGGCACCGGGTTTCAATGGTCGGGACCGGGTTTCCCACTAGCGGGCCCCTGGTTAATGGTCGGGGAAACGGGTTCACTGGTCGGGAAACCTGGTTCAGGGGGTGGGTACCCTGGTTTTCATTTGGTCGGGCCCCTTTGGTTCACTGGTCGGGAAGGGGTTTCCCACTGGTCGGGCACTGGTTCACTGGTCGGGAAACCCTGGTTCATGGTCGGGCACTGGTTAACTGGTTTTGGCACCTAATTAAATGGTTCGGGGGGGTTTTTCACTGGTGGGAAACCTGGTTCACTGGTCGGGCACCGGGGTTCACTGTCGGGCACTGGTTCACGGGTTTCTGGCATTTTAATTCACTGGTGGGCACCTGGTTCACTGGCCCGGGCCCAACCGGGTTTTCACGGGTTTCGGGCACCTGGTTCACTGGTCGGGCCCCGGGTTTTCAAATTCGGGCCCCTGGTTCACTGGCGGCCCCGGGTTTTTCATGGTCGGGCACCGGGTTTTCATGGTCGGGCCCCGGGGTTCAGGGTTTGGGCCCACCGGGTTTTCACTGGTGGGTCACCTGGTTCCACTGGTGGGGCAATTGGGTTTACCTAGTGGGCACCCTGGTTCACTCGGTCGGGCACTGGTTCACTGGTCGGGCATTTGGTTCATTGATCGGGCCCTGGTTCATTGGTCGGGAAACCCGGTTCATTTGGTGGGGGAACCGGTTTCAGGGGTCGGGCACCTGGTTTCAGGGTCGGGAAACCTGGTTCACTGGTCGGGCCCCCCGGGGTTCACTGGCCCGGGCCCCGGGTTTTAAAGGTCGGGCCCCTTTTATTCCTGGTCGGGCCCCTGGTTCAGGGGGTTCGGGCCCCTGGTTCATGGTGGGGCACCTGGTTAAATTGGTGGGAAAAACCTGGTTCACTGGCCCGGGCCCCCGGGTTTTCCACTGGTGGGGGCACCTGGTTAAAGGGTTTGGGGGAACCTTTTTCCCACGGGGGCCCGGGCACCTGGGTTCACTGGTCGGGCCCTGGTTCACTGTCGGGCCCTTGGTTCACGGGGCGGGCACCTGGTTAAATGGTCGGGCACCTGGTTCATTTGGCCGGGGCCCTGGTTCATTTGTCGGGCCCCCCGGGGTCATGGCCCGGGCCCCCGGGGTTTCCACTAGTCGGGGCACTGGTTCCCTGGTCGGGCATTTGGGTTCATTGTGGGGCCCACCGGGTTTTCAGTGGTCGGGAAACCCGGGTTTTCTTTAGTCGGGCACCTGGTTAAAGGGTTTGGGGCAGCTGGTTAACGGGCCGGGGCACCTGGTTAAAGGGTCGGGCCCCTGGTTCACGGGTTTCGGGCACCGGGGTTAAAGGGTTTTGGCCCCTTTAATTAACGGGGTCGGGAAACTGGTTCACGGGTCGGGCACCTGGTTCACTGGTCGGGCACCGGGGGTTTAAACTGGTCGGGCACCTGGTTCACTGTGGGCCCCTGGTTAAAACGGGTGGGCACCTGTTCACTGGTGGGGCCCCGGGTTTTCACTGGCCCGGGAACCTGGTTCCCAACTGGTTGGGAAACCTGGTTATGGTCGGCCCACCGGGTTTTCACTGGTGGGGCCATTTGGGTTTTCATTTGTGGGGCCCCGGGGTTAATGGTGGGGGCACCTGGTTCATGGTTGGGGCACCTGGTTCACTGATCGGGCCCCTGGTTCATTTGGTCGGGCCCCCGGTTCACGGTGGGAAAAACCCGGGTTTCACTGGTGGGGCACCTGGTTCACTGGTCGGGCCCCTTGGTTTTCCACGGGTGGGGCACCTGGTTCATGGTGGGGGCCCCCTGGTTCACTGGTGGGCACCTGTTTCCCAATGGTGGGGCCCAAGGGTTTTAAACTGGTCGGGGCCCCTGGTTCACTGGTCGGGCACCTGGTTAAATGGTCGGGCTTTTTGGTTAATGGGTGGGGGCCCCTGGTTCGGGGGGTGGGGCACCTGGTTCACGGGCGGGAAACCTTTTTCCCACTGGGCGGGGCACCTTTTTTAAGGGTCGGGCCCCTGGTTCACTAGTCGGGCCCCGGGTTTTAAATGGTCGGGCACCTGGTTTAAATGGTCGGGCACCGGGTTTCCCACTGGTCGGGCCCCTGGTTCATTTGTGGGAAACCCTGGGGTCACTGGTGGGCACCGGGTTAAATTTTAGTGGGCACCTGGTCACGGGGTTTTGGGCACCTGGTTAAACTAGTCGGGGCCCCCTGGTTCAGGGGTTTCGGGCACCTGGTTTTTTTGTCGGGCCCCTGGTTCACTGGTCGGGCACTGGTTCATTTGTCGGGCACCTGGGTTCAGTGGTCGGGCACCTGGTTAAATAGTCGGGCACCGGTTAAAGGGTCGGGCCCTGGTTCCCTGGTGGGGGCACCTGGTTCAGTGGTGGGGCCCCTGGTTCACTGGTCGGGAAACCGGGTTTCCCTTGGTCGGGCACCGGGTTTTCAGTGGTCGGGCCCCCTGGTTCATTTGTCGGGCACCTGGTTCACTGGTGGGGGCACTGGTTCGGGGTTTAGGGCACCTTTTTTTCATTTGTGGGCCCCCTGGTTAAACTGGTCGGGCCACCGGGTTTTCCAGGGGTGGGGGCACCGGTTCACTGGTCGGGACCTGGTTCACTGGTCGGGCCCAACCTGGTTAAAATGGCCGGGCACCTGCTTAATGGTCGGGCCCCGGGGTTCATGGTCGGGCAACCCTGGTTAAACTAGTCGGGAAAATGGTTCACTAGTCGGGCCCCTGGTTACTGGTCGGGCCCCTGGTTTCATGGTCGGGCACCGGGTTTTACTAGCGGGACCGGGGTTCACTAGCGGGCCCCCTGGTTCACTTGTCGGGCCCCCGGGGTTCAGTGGTCGGGCCCTGGTTCAATAGTGGGCCCCGGTTCATTTAGTGGGGCCCCTGGTTAAAGGGGTCGGCACCGGGTTTTCCACTGGTCGGGCCCTGGTTCATAGTGGGGAAACCTGGTTAAAGGGTTTGGGGAAACCTGGTTCCTAGTGGGGCACCGGGTTCACTGGTCGGGAAACCTTTGGCCCACTGGTCGGGCCCCGGGTTAATAGTCGGGCACCTGGTTCACTGGGGGGGGCACGGGTTTCACTGGGTCGGGCCCCGGGGTTCATAGTCGGGGCCCAACCTGGTTCACGGGTCGGGCCCCTGGTTCATTTAGTCGGGCCCCCGGGGTTCACTAGTCGGGCCCCGGGTTCATTTAGTCGGGCCCACCTGGTTAAATGGCCCGGGCCCTGGTTCACTAGTCGGGCACCGGGGTTTCACTGGTCGGGCCCCTGGTTCATTGTGGGGGCCCCTGGTTCACTGGTCGGGCACAGGTTTCCCAGGGGTTCGGGCACCTGGTAGATTCACTTTAGACCCGGGTTTAGAGCGCTTAAAAAACCCCTGTTAGGGGAAACTGGCACAGTCATGTCGGGAGTTTTTAAAAAGGCTTTGGGCCCTTGTCACATAGGCTTGTTAAAAGGGGGGGTTTAGAGTTTGGGTTATAGTGGGGGAAAGAGCCTGCTAGAGTCGTATAAGGGCCCTTTGGTAGAGTTGAAATAAAGCCCTGGGGAATATATTTGAGCCCCGGGGAAAGGAGTGGAGGCCAGATTGTCAAAATTTGAACATGACATTGTTTTTTAGAGCCCCCATTGAGACATATAGAGCCCGGTAGAGGGGAGTAGAGGGCCCCCAGGTGGGGAACCCTTTCCCCCATCAGTAATCAAAAAGTTTTTGTACTGGATTATCTGCTTTCTCTGCGGATGCCGCATGCGGTGGTTTTTGTCCCCTGTCGCATGCGGTGGTTTTTGCCCCTTTTCGCATGCGGGGGATGTTGTCACTGTCGATTTTGGGGGGAATTTTGGGGTTTTCACTGGTTTTGCATGCGGGGATGTTGTTCCCCTGTCGATGCGGTTTGGGTGTTGTTTTATGTCGCCTGTGGTGGATTGTTTTTTACTGGGCGCATGCGGTGGGTGTTGTCACTGTCGCATGTGGTGGATGTTGTTACTGTCGCATGCGGTGGATGTTGTCACTGCCGCATGCGGTGGATGTTGTCACGGGCGCATGTGGTGGATGTTGTTACTTTTTCGCCCTGCGGTTTTGGGTGTTTTTTCACTGTGCATGTGGTGGATGTTGTTAATGTCGCATGCGGTGGATGTTGTCCCCTGCCGCATCGGTGGATGTTGTCACTGTCGCAGGGGGTGGATGTTTTTACTGGGCGCATGCGGTGGATGTTGTCCCCTGTCGCAGGGGGGGATTTTGTCACTGTCGCAAAGTGGGGTTGGGTTTTCTCCGTCGCAAGCGGTGGATGTTGTCACTGTCGCATGCGGTGGATGTTGTAAATGTCGCATGCGGGGGGGAAAGTTGACCCCTGTCGCATGGGGGTGGATGTTGCCACTGTCGCATGCCCGGGGGGATGTTTTTCACTGTCGAAATTTGGGGGATGTTTAAGTGTCGCTGCCCGGGGGGGGTGTTGCCACTGTTTTTGGGCGCCCGGGGGAGTTGTCCCCTGTCGCATGTGGTGGAGGGTTTTCAGGGGTCGCATGCGGGGGGTTTTTTGTCAATTCGCATGCGGTGGATGTTGTCCGTCGATGCGGTGGAAAGTTGTCCTGTGCAAAGCGGTGGATGGTTTTCCACTGGTTGATGCGGTGGATGTTGTCACTGTCGCTTTTCGGTGGGTGTTTTCCTTCGCCCTGCGGTTTGGGTGTTGCCCCCTGCGCTTTTGGTGGTTTTTGTCACTGTCGCAGTGGTGGATGTTGTCATGTCGCATTTTCGGGGATGTTGCCACTGTCGATGTGGGGATGTTGTCACCCGTCGCATTTTGGTGGGATGTTGTCACTGTCGCATTTTGGGTGGATGTTGTCCTGTTTTGCAGGGGGTGGATGTTGTCAGTGTCGCTTTTCGGGGATGTTGTCCTGTCGCAGTGGTGGATGTTGTCACTTTTCGCATGCGGTGGGTGTTGTCAAATGCCCATGCGGTTGGGGTTTGGGTTTTTTCACGGGCGCATTTCGGTGGATGTTGTCAAAGGGGCATGCGGTGGATGATTTTACTGTGCATGCGGTGGATGTTGTCACTGTCGCATGCGGTTTGGTGTTGGTTTACTGGTTTGATTGCGGTGGATGTTGTCCCCTGGGCGCATGGGAGGGTGTTTGCCACTTCGCATGCGGTGGGGGTGTTGCCCCCTGTGCATGTTGGTTTGGGTGTTGTCCTGTCGCTGCGGTTTGGTTTTTGTCACTTTTCGCATGCGGTGGATTGTTTTTCCACTGTCGCATGCGGTTTGGGTGTTGTCACTGTCGCATGCGGTGGTGTTTGTCATTGTCGCTTTCGGGGGATGTTGCCACTGTTTGCATGCGGTGGATGTTGTCACCGTCGCATGTGGTGGAGGGGTTTCCATGTCGAATGCGGTGGTTTTTTGTAAATTTTCGCATGCGGGTGGATGTTGTTTACTGTTTGCATGCGGTGGATTTTTGTCAAATGTCGCATGCCTGGGTTTTTGTCACTGTCGATGCGGTGGTTTTTGTCACTGTCATGGGGGTGGATGTTTGTCCTTTCGCTTTCGGTGGGGTGTTGTCACTGTCATGCGGTGGATGTTGTCACTGTTTGCATGCCCCGGGGGATGTTGGGCAAAGTGCATGCGGTTTGGGTGTTGGGCCACTGTCGCATTTCGGTGGAAAGTTGTTTATTGTGCATGTGGTGGGGTGTTTTTTCAATGTGCATGGGTGGATGTTGTCAATGTTTGCTGCGGTGGTTTTTGTCCTGCCCCCAAAGCGGTTTGGGTGTTGTCACTGTGCATGCGGTGGATGTTGTTTAATTTTTCGCATGTTTGGGGGGATGTTGTCACTGTTTGCATGCGGTGGATGTTGTCACGTCGCTGCGGTGGATGTTTTTCACTGTCGCATGCGGGGATGTTGCCACTGTTTTTTGCATGCGGGGGGTTTTTGCCCCTTTTCGCATGTGGTGGATGTTGTCACTGTCGCTTTTCGGTGGATTTTTTGTCACTGTCGCATTTCGGTGGATGTTTCCACTGTCCCCCTTGGGGGTGGATGTTGTCACTGTCGCATGCCCGGGGGTTTTTGCCCCTGTGGGTTTCGGTTTGGGTGTTGGGCACTGTTTGCATGCGGTGGATGGGTTTTCACTGTCGCATTTCGGGGGGATTTGCCCCCTGTCGCCCCTGCGGTGGATTTTTGGGGCCCCTGTCGCCCCTGCGGTGGATGTTGTCACTGTCGCATGCGGTGGGGGTGTTTTCCACTGTCGCATTGGGTGGGATGTTGTCACTGTCGGGATTTCGGTTTGGGTGTTTTTTCCCCTGTCGCATGGGTGGATGGGTTTTCACTTTTCGCATGCGGTGGATGTTGTCCCCTGTCGCATGCGGGGGATGTTGCCCCTGTCGCATTTCGGGGGGATGTTGTCACGTTTGCATTTCGGTGGATGTTGTCCTGTCGTATGCGGTGGTGTTGTCAATGTTTGCATGCGGTGGATGTTGTTACTGTCGCGTTTTCGGTGGATGTTGGGCACTTTTTCCCCCATGCGGTGGATTTTTTTCACTGTCGGATGTGGTGAAAGTCCTGTCGCTTTCGGTGGTTTTTGTCAATGTCGCATGCGGTGGGAAAGTTGTCACTGTCGGGATGCGGGGATGTTGCCCCTTGTCGCAGGGTGGAAAGTTGTCACTGTCCCAGGGGGGGATGTTGTTCCCGTTGCATGCGGTGGATGTTGTCACTGTTTGCCCTGTGGTGGTGTTGTCACTGTTTGCGGCGGGGGATGTTGTCAATTTTCGCATGCGGTGGATTTTGTCACTGTCGCCTTTTGGTGAATGTCACTGTCGCATGCGGGGGGTTGTTTTTTTATTGTCGTTTTGGGGATGTTGGGACCTGCGCATGTGGTGGATATTGTCACCCGTCGCATGTGGATGGATGTCCCCCCTGTCGCATGCGGTGGATGTTGTCAAATATGCATGCAGTGGATGTTGTCACCGGGCGCATGTGGGGGATGTTTTCATTTTCGGGAATTTTGTTGGAAAGTTGTCACTGTTTGCATGCGGTGGAGTTTTTCCTGTGCATTCGGTGGATGTTGTCACTGTCGAATGCGGTGGATGGGTTTTTCACTGTCGATTGGTGGTTTGGGTGTTATCACTGTCGCATGGGGTGGATGTTTGGGTTTCTGTCGATGCGGTGGATGTTGTTCCCCTGTCGTATGCGGTGGAGTTGTCACTGTCGTATGCGGTGGATGTTGTCCCCCCTTTTGGGGGGGGAGTGGGGGGGTAGCCCGTGGTGGTTTGTGGGGGTGGTTTGCAAGTGGTGGTAGTGGGTTTGGGAAAAGTGGGGTGGGGGAAACAGGGGCGGTGGTAGTGGGGGGGGAACAGTGGTTTGGGAGCGGGGGGGTAGCAGTGGTGGGGGGAGTTGGGGGGGAGCAAAATGGTGGGGGGGGTTGCGTGGTGGTTTGAGGGGGGTTGCAGTTGGGGGTAGTGGGGGTTTTAAAAGTGGTTTGGGAGCGGGGGTAAAAGTGGTTTGGGGTGGGGGGAGCAGGGTGATTGTGTGAGAGCTTGGTGGGGTGGGGGGGAGCCGTGGGGGGTTTGTGGGGGGGAGGGTTTGGTTTTTTGTGGGGGGTTTTTAGTGGTGTTTTGTGGGGGGGGGGCATGGTCGGGAGGGGGGTAGCCGTGGTTTTTAGTGGGGGTAGAAACGGTGGTTAAAATGGGGGGTTGCATTTTTTTTGGAGTGGGGGGTTTGCGTGTTTGGGGTTTTGGGGGGGGGTAGCGTGGTGGGAGTGGGGTAGCAGTGGTTGTGGGGGGTAGCAGTGATGGTTGTTGTGGTGGCAGTGGTGGTAGTGGGGGGGGAGCTGTGGTGGGGTGGGGGGGGAAAAAAGGGTGGGTTTGTGGGGGGAGAGTGGTGGTTTGTGGGGGGGGGAGGGGTGGTGGTATGGGGGGTTTGCAGGGGTGGAGTGGGGGGGGGAAAAAGTGGTCTTTGTGGGGGTTCAGTGGGGGGGTAGTGGGGGGGAGCTTTTTGGGGGTAGGGGGGGGGTTTGCGTGGTTGGGAGTGGGGGGTTGGGGTGGTGGTAGTGGGGGGGAGCAGTGCTGGTAGTGGGGGTAGCAGTGCTGGGTTGTGGGGGGGAGCAGTGTGGTATTGAGGGTAGCAGAGGTGGGGAGTGGGGGTGGTTTGCAATTGGTTTGGGTGGGAGAATAGCAGTGATTTGGAGTCGTTGTTGCAGTGGTGGTAGTGGGGTTAGTCAGTGGGGGGTAGTGGGGTTAGCGTGGTGGTAGTGGGGGAGGGAAAATGGTGGTAGTGAGGGTGCAGTGGTGGTAAATGGGGGGTAGCGTGGTGGTAGTGGGGTAGCAGTGGTGGTGTGGGGTTTAAACAGTGGGTAGTGGGGGGGGTTTAGGGGGCTTTGGTGTGGGGGTAAGGGAAATGGGTGGTAGTGGGGGTATTTGCAGTGGTGGTAGTGGGGGCCCGGGGAGCAGTGGTGGTTTGTGGGGGGGGAGCAGGGGTTGTAGGGGGGGGGGTAGCAGTGGTGGTTTGTGGGGGCCAAACAGTGGTGGGGAGTGGGGGGGAGCGTGGGGGTGTGGGGGGGTAGCAGGGGGGTTGGGGGGAAATGGGGGGGTAGGGGTGGGGGTAGTGGGGGGTAGCAGTGGTGGGGAGTGGGGGGGGTGCAGTGGTGGTATTGGGGGGGGCCAAATGGTGGGGTGGGGGTTAGAAATGGTGGTATTTGGGGGTAGCATGGTTGGGTTTTTTTAGGGGTTTGCAGTTGGGGGTAGTGGGGGGGTAAACAGTGGTGGTAGTGGGTTTGCTGGTGGTTTTGTGGGGGTTGCAGCCCCGGGGGTAGTGGGGGTAGCAGTGGTTGGTAGTGGGGGGAAAACAGTAGGTTTGGGGGTTTTGTGGGGGGGTAGCAGCGGTGGTAGTGGGGGTGGTGGGGGTGGTTTTAGTAAAGGGGTTTTTGGCGGGGGGTGGGGGGGTAAATGGGGTTGGGGGGCAAATGGTGGTTGGGGGGGGGCGGGTTGGGACGGGGGGGGGGTAACAAAGGGGGGTTGGTTGGGGGGGGTAGCAGTTTTGGGGGTAGTGGGGGTTTTAGTGGTTTATGGGGGGGACGGTTGGGGTAGGGGGGGGTGCAGTGGTGGGGAGTGGGGGTAGCAGTGGGGTTGTGGGGGGAAACAGTGGTGGTTTAAAATGGGGTAGCAGGGTGGTTTGGGGGGGTTTGCGTGGGGGTAGTGGGGGGAGAGGGTGGTAGTGGGGGGGAGGAGTGGTGGTTTGTCGGGGGGGCAGTGGTGGGGGGTGGGGGGTTGCGTGGTGGAGTGGGGGGTTTTAGCAGGGGGTGGTAGTGGGGGGTTGCAGTGGTGGGGGTTTTTGGGGGGGGGTTTTTAGTGGTTGTTTGTGGGGGTAGCAGTGGGTTTTGGGAGTGGGGGGGGAAACAAATGGTGGGGGAGTGGGGGGGGGGAAAACCCGTAGTGGTAGTGGGGGGTAGCAGTGGGGGTTGTGGGGTTAGCGTGGTGGAGTGGGGGTTTGCCGTGGTGGTTTGTGGGGGTTTTGCAAAATTTGGGGGTAGTGGGGGGGGCAGTGGTGGTTTGTGGGGGGGGTAGCAGTTTGGGGGTAGTGGGGGGGTAGGAGTGGTTTTTTTGGGAGGTAAACCCGTGGTTAGTGGGGGTTAAACCCGTGGTGGTAGTGGGGAGCAAATGGTTGAGTGGGGGTGGGGGGAGCGTGGTGGTAGTGGAAAAGGGAGCAGTGGTTTGTGGGGGTAGGAGGGGCGGATAGTGGGGGGGAGTAGTGGTGGTAGGGGGGGTAGCAGTTTGGTTTGGGAGTGGGGGGGGGAGCAGTGGTTTGGGAGTGGGGGGGGAAACAAATGGTGGAATGGGATAGCAGTGGTAGTGGGGGGGTTTGCCCCCTGGTGGTGGGGGGGTTTTGCAGGGGGTGGGGAGTGGGGGTTTGCAAATGGTGGGGTGGGGGTAGCGTGGTGGTTGTGGGTGGTGCCGGGGGGTGGGGGTATGGCCCAGAAATGGTAGTGGGGGGGGAGCAGTGTGGTAGTGGGGGGGGGGGGATTGCAGTGCTGGTAGTGGGGGGGGTAGCGTGGTGGTATGGGAGGGGTTTGCGGGTAGTGGGGGGGTAGGGGAGTGCTGGGTGGGGGGGGGGCGGTAGCCGTCCCCGGGTTTGTGGGGGGGGGGAGCAAATGGTGGTTGGGGGGGTAGCCCGTGGTGATAGGGGGGGGGGTTTGCAGTTTGGGGGTAGTTTTGGGGGGGGCCCGTGCTGGGTAGTGGGGGGGGGTAGCAGTGGTGGTTTTGGGGGGTAGCAGTTAAGGGGGTAGAGGGGGTGCAGTGGTGATTGGGGGGGGGGGTTTTTAGTTTGGGGGTTGGCCAAATTTTGTTTAAATTTTTTGGGCCCTTTTTAGCCAATTTTAAAGATGGTTAAATTTAAAGTTAGGGAAATTAAAATTTAGGGGGAGAGGGAGTGGAAGAGAGCAGGGAGGTTTTAAGGAGAAATTTTCCACTTTTTCTTTCCTGGATTTCCGAACCCGGTCTTTTTCGGTTGTAAACAGGCACACACCCACGTCTTAAAAAATTTACAGGGTTTTACGTTTTTTTGGTTTTTTTAACCAGGGTTTCCTGGAGTTACCTGGGGGGGTGTTCTGGGGGGGCAGCGCCCCCAAAGGCCCCGGGTTTTTGACTTGGGCCCTGTGGTGGACAGGGCCTTTATCAACCCAACCCAAATTTTTTCCCGGTTTTTAACCCTTTTTTTCCCCATTTTTTTGTGCCATTACAACCCATTTTCACACCCTTGGGTTTAAGGCTTTTTTACGAAGTCCCCAAAACCTTTCCATAGTGGTCCAGTAGCTGGACAGGCAGGAGAGACCTGCTCTAAACTCCCAGCTCTTTGAGGAACTTTAGAACACACATGCCCCATGCTCCAAGGGGTCTCCGACCCTATTGGGATGAATTTTACAGCAAGGGGGAAGGTCTTCATGTTTGGGATCTTCTGGTCTCCCTGTGGCTGGCAGCTCCACCCTCTTCCACTACGGAGTATGGCAAGTAGGTGTCTGCCAATGTGGCAGCACAGGTGTAGTCCCAGGCAATCTGCTTACCATCCTTCCAGGGTAGCATAGTGGCTCCATCAGGACACTTTTGACTTCCGTCAGACCTCTGTACTTGGGGTTCCCGTTGAGCTGGGCAACGGGCTGTGGCGAGGCTTCTCTTTATGATGTCATTGACCTCCTCATGTCTGGCATATTTCCCTTCTGATGTGTGACACACGAGACCATGAAGTCTAAATTGATCAGCTGTCGCCCTGCCGCAAATACACCTATGTTCGGTGAGGATGGGTATATATACAGGAGCCTACCTAACAAGCCCTGGAGAGCGAGTTCGTTCTTTAAGCTGCTCTTCCCGGAGTTGTGCTGGACAGAGATGTGCTGGACAGAGTTGTGCTGGACAGAGTTGTGCTGGACAGAGATGTGCTGGACAGAGTTGTGCTGGACAGAGTTGTGCTGGACAGAGATGTGCTGGACTGAGTTGTGCTGGACAGAGATGTGCTGGACAGAGTTGTGCTGGACAGAGTTGTGCTGGACAGAGTTGTGCTGGACAGAGTTGTGCTGGACAGAGTTGTGCTGGACAGAGATGTGCTGGACAGAGATGTGTTGGATGGAGTGGAAAGATCCAGGATATACGAATGCTCTTGTTGCACACACAACTTAGCAAGGTTACAGTGTTGTGATTATATCTGAAACATGTAGAGGATGACTCGTAGACCTAGAAATGCTCCAGTGCTAAGACCAGATCTGGAACGTCCTTTATAGTGGAGTAGGCCGCTGGTCTGGCTTCAGTTTGGCTGAAATATGGAAGACCGGTTGTAGGAGTCCCTTACCGGAGACCTGAAGCAACACTCCAACAAGTGCAGCTTCCCCGGCATACACCTGTAAGAAAAAATACTTCGCATAACATGCAGACAGCCATATGGGAGCAGCGCACGGCAGACATTAATTTTAGTAAAAGCGTCCTTGCAATAAGGCGAATTAAAGTTTCTCCGAGGGCTGGCAAGAGAGCATTAAGGGGGCTACAATGTTGGAGAACTTTCTACAGAACTTCCTGTCTGATGCAATCATCCCAAGGAACTTCTGATGGGATTCAGGGGGCCACAATACTGGAGAACTTTCTACAGAATTTCCTGTCTGATGCTATCATCCCAAGGAACTTCTGACGGGATTCAGGGGGCCACAATACTGGAGAACTTTCTACAGAATTTCCTGTCTGATGCTATCATCCCAAGGAACTTCTGATGGGATTCAGGGGGCCACAATACTGGAGAACTTTCTACAGAATTTCCTGTCTGATGCTATCATCCCAAGGAACTTCTGACGGGATTCAGGGGGCCACAATACTGGAGAACTTTCTACACAACTTCCTGTCTGATGCTATCATCCCAAGGAACTTTTCAATATCAAGAACACTGGAGGTTTGACTGCCATTTCACCTTTCCCAACTAATCCCTGGATCGCTGCCACGCTCATCTCACACACTAAGCTCCGGGGGTCGATCCACGGTACGGCTGGAAACAGGACGTGTTTACCTAAGATTCCCCCTGTCCATTGTTCACCTAGCAGGTAAAACAGGTACCTGGTGTTAGTAGACTGGATCCGAAGGATGTCTTGCTGGAAACCTACATGTACCTCCTGGAAGCCTCCAGATAACTCCTGGAAGAGTTCAGATACCTTCTAGAAGCCTCCATATATCTACTGGAAGAGTCCAGGTACCTCTTGGAAGCCTCTAGGTACCTCCTGAAAACCTCCGCTGGCAGGCTTCCAGCCCCACGACAGCAAAATCATTAAGAGCTATTTCCAGTGTTGTTTGCAGGGAGATATTGACCTTAATGACCACTTGTTGTTTTCCTCTTCCCCTTCCTTCACCTCCCCCTCCATCTCCTTTAACATTAACTAAGGTCTTGAGTTCTGGTCCAGGACCTGGAAGGTCTGGCCCAGGATCTGGAAGGTCTGGTTCAACACTTGGAGGGCCTGGTCAAGTATCTGGAAGGCCTACTCCAAGACCTGGAAGGTTTGGTCCAGCACCTGGAAGGTGTGGTCCAGCACCTGGAAAGTCTAGTCAAGCACCTGAAAGATCTAGTCCATGACCTGGAAGGTCTGGTCCAGCACCTGGAAGATCTGGTCCAGGACCTGGAAGGTTTGGTCCGACACCTGGAAAGTCTGGTCCAGGATCTGAAAGGTCTTGTATAGGATCTGGAAGGTCTGGTCCAGGACCTAAAAGGTCTGGTCAAGAACCTGGAAGATCTGGTTCAGCACCTTAAAGGTCCGGTCGAGCATCTGGAAGGTCTAGTCCAGCATCTGGAAAATCTGGTCCAGGATTTTAAAGGTCTGGTCCAACAACTGGAAGGTCTGGTCCAGCACCTGGAAGGTCTGATTCAACAATTGGATGGTCTGGTTCAACATCTGGAAGGTCTGGTCCAGCACCTGGAATGTCTGGTCTAGCACTTGGAAGGTCTGGTACATGACCTGGAAGGTCTGGTTCAGCACCTGGAAAATCTGGTCCAGGACCTGCAAGATGTCTATCAGTTGGAAGGTCTGGTCCAGCACCTGGAAAGTCTGGTCCAGGACATGGAAGGTCTGGCCCAAGAACTGGAAGATCTGGTCCAGCAACTGGAAGGTCTGGTGTATCAGCTGAAAGGTCTGATCTGACACCAGGAAAGTCTGGTCCAAGACCTGGAAGGTGTGGTCCAGTACCTGGAAGGTCTGGTCCAGCACCTGGAAGGCCTGGCCCAAGACCCGGAAGGTCCCGCTCCACAC
>NC_069403.1:0-19465 GCF_026875155.1 Cherax quadricarinatus
TCCCCTTTTTCAGAATTTTTTGGGCGGAACTAGAGCCTTCCCGGGTAAAAGGGAGCGGCTAAGTCGAGGTTTTATTCTCCAATAAACCCCTGCCTTATTATTGGTGATTGCAGGCCACTGATTAAAAGCATCCCTGATGGACTCTTCACAATACTGAGCAGCTGTCACTGCTTGGAAGTGACAGTCCTTACCTAAAATTTTCAGTGCTTGAAAGTATTCCTCTAAGGACTCATCAATCTGCTGGCGGCGAGTTGCAAGGCGATAGCGTGCAAAGATTTCATTTGTAGGTTTAATATACTGAGACCTGAGGGTTTTTGATAGCATCTTCGTAGGTATTACACTCAGAAATAGCCTCATATATCTTAGGTGACACAAAATTGATGAGCAGACTTAGTTTATCTAGATCTTCTTTAGGAAGGGCCCCCAAGAAGTTTTCGAAAGTCTTAAACCAGTGCTTCCATTCCTGAGCAGCCGTTGATAAGCTGGGTCACAGTCTAGCCTCTCAGGTTTCAGTAAAACGCTCCATGTTGTGATGTAGTCTAGCGCAGGATCACCACCAGGTAGCCCAGGATTCTATGTTCAATAAATTGTTGTGATAGAAACACAGGCCTTATCTCTAGGCTTTATTGAACATAGAATCTTCATAGTACTTCTGCAACAACAAAATATAATGACTAGTACATCTAATAATGGCTTCTACAGGGATGGTGATGTCTTGCATATGTCAAGAGAAAAGTTATAACTACAGACCACATATTTAAACTCACCATGTAATCTGCATCGCTGATAAATGGATTAAGTAGGAGAGAATCACACACCATGTGTTGGTGCCCATGACACACACCAAACTGTTGTTGTTGTTAAGGGCCCCTAGAGGTGGTGCAGTATTATCCTGCTGCTGCTCCCCACAGGACCAGTATCACTACAAGTACGGAGCTTGGAAGTCGCTGCTGCCGCTGCCGCTAACCCGCTCTAGTTATCCCTTAGTGTTTGAAGCGATATGAGCTGCTATTTCCAGAGTTAGTGAGCGCATGTTTACCTCGTGGTTCCTGTCCCGAGGATAGTGAAGTTTTTATGGAGTCACGACTTCTAAACCGGGACAAACCAACGGATGCCTCATCCTGCTGGAATAAGAACTGTATCGATGTAGCAGGACATCGAAATGAGATGGTGGATGGAGGAAATAAGGAGCATCAATCACCCACAGTTAAGTAACCTTTCTAGTTATAGCAAACTGATATTGGCCAGTTAGGTATGTTGTAATTTGATAGGTTGTGGGTGATTCAGCTACATCAAATGACCACCGGAGAAATTCTGGTAAGTGGTGGTATTATATACATTGACTGATATATATGTGTGTAACCTTCTCCCCCCTTTCCTTCATTCAAACCAATATAATCTATACAGTCCACAATTAATTAGTAGCACCGTACTTGTGGGTGCTATCTACTTCATACTGGTCTCAGATAGATATGGGTAAGATTGTGAGATCGAAGGAGCCACCTGCAGTGACCAGAGGTGGTTAAGTTTTCTCACATGTCTACACGGGGTGACTATGGTAAACAATATGGTTGTTGCCTCCCAATGAGATTACTTGTAGGAATGTAATGTTGAGGTACATACAGGTAACCCCTATAAAATTTTCCACAAGCGCTAAACCCGTAGGATTATACAGCACATGTGGGGGAGGGGATGGAAGGCATTCAGGATCAATTCAGGGAACAGGAGCACAGATCCAATTCCCTAGATCAAGAGCCCCTTCACCAGCGTCAAGGAACCTCCCTTGAGGGGTTGAGCAGATTAGATTAGATTCTGCCACCGAAGTGGCTAGTTTATTGTGCACCCCATATCCATCCTGTGGACGGTAGCGCGAGAGCATATGGATACACAAAGGCCTAGAAGCCAGAGTGAGTCTCCTTTACACTGTGTACTCTCAACCCTTACACCCAACAACACCACCACTGTACCCTCAACCCTTACACCCAACAACAACAACAACAACACTGTCCATGCTGCTGCTCACCAGCATCACCAAAACAATGTAGCAACATGCATTCCTGAGTAAGTACAGCATTAACTTGAGTACATCCAGAATGTAATAGTGACTGGAGTGCCAGCAGGACGTGGCACTACCTCCCTGCCTCATCAGACACTGGCACTACTCTCCTGGCATTCTCATTCATTTATGAGCTTGGCACAGCTTGGCGGAGTTAAAATAACCATTGAGTGCCATGTGACCTGGGCACCTGGGCACCTGGGCACTCTCAGAGTGTACCTTAGTTTGGAAGTAGATGGTGGTAGAGAAGTGAGGTACCTAGAGTACTCATGTACTCGCTACACTCTAGTGCACTCTTATCTGAGTACGTGGCACTGGTGCCAGCTTCACTGTGAGCACTGCTTGCTACATCCTCTCAGACTACCTGCTACATCCTCTCAGACTACCTGCTACATCCTCTCAGACTACCTACTACATCCTCTCAGACTACCTGCTACATCCTCTCAGACTACCTACTACATCCTCTCAGACTACCTGCTACATCCTCTCAGACTACCTACTACATCCTCTCAGACTACCTGCTACATCCTCTCAGACTACCTACTACATCCTCTCAGACTACCTACTACATCCTCTCAGACTACCTACTACATCCTCTCAGACTACCTACTACATCCTCTCAGACTACCTGCTACATCCTCTCAGACTACCTACTACATCCTCTCAGACTACCTACTACATCCTCTCAGACTACCTACTAAATCCTCTCAGACTACCTACTACATCCTCTCAGACTACCTGCTACATCCTCTCAGACTACCTACTACATCCTCTCAGACTACCTACTACATCCTCTCAGACTACCTACTACATCCTCTCAGACTACCTGCTACATCCTCTCAGACTACCTGCTACATCCTCTCAGACTACCTGCTACATCCTCTCAGACTACCTACTACATCCTCTCAGACTACCTACTACATCCTCTCAGACTACCTACTACATCCTCTCAGACTACCTACTACATCCTCTCAGACTACCTACTACATCCTCTCAGACTACCTGCTACATCCTCTCAGACTACCTGCTACATCCTCTCAGACTACCTACTACATCCTCTCAGACTACCTACTACATCCTCTCAGACTACCTACTACATCCTCTCAGACTACCTACTACATCCTCTCAGACTACCTGCTACATCCTCTCAGACTACCTGCTACATCCTCTCAGACTACCTGCTACATCCTCTCAGACTACCTGCTACATCCTCTCAGACTACCTACTACATCCTCTCAGACTACCTGCTACATCCTCTCAGACTACCTGCTACATCCTCTCAGACTACTACTACATCCTCTCAGACTACCTGCTACATCTTCTCAGACTACCCGCTACATCCTCTCAGACTACCTACTACATCCTCTCAGACTACCTGCTACATCTTCTCAGACTACCTACTACATCCTCTCAGACTACCTACTACATCCTCTCAGACTACCTGCCACATCCTCTCAGACTACCTACTACATCCTCTCAGACTACCTACTACATCCTCAGACTACCTACTACATCCTCTCAGACTACCTGCCACATCCTCTCAGACTACCTACTACATCCTCTCAGACTACGTACTACATCCTCTCAGACTACCTACTACATCCTCTCAGACTACCTGCTACATCCTCTCAGACTACCTACTACATCCTCTCAGACTACCTGCTACATCCTCTCAGACTACCTACTACATCCTCTCAGACTACCTACTACATCCTCTCAGACTACCTGCTACATCCTCTCAGACTACCTACTACATCCTCTCAGACTACCTGCTACATCCTCTCAGACTACCTGCTACATCCTCTCAGACTACCTGCTACATCCTCTCAGACTACCTACTACATCCTCTCAGACTACCTACTACATCCTCTCAGACTACCTGCTACATCCTCTCAGACTACCTACTACATCCTCTCAGACTACCTACTACATCCTCTCAGACTACCTGCCACATCCTCTCAGACTACCTGCTACATCCTCTCAGACTACCTACTACATCCTCTCAGACTACCTACTACATCCTCTCAGACTACCTACTACATCCTCTCAGACTACCTGCTACATCCTCTCAGACTACCTACTACATCCTCTCAGACTACCTACTACATCCTCTCAGACTACCTACTACATCCTCTCAGACTACCTGCTACATCCTCTCAGACTACGTACTACATCCTCTCAGACTACCTTACTACATCCTCTCAGACTACCTACTACATCCTCTCAGACTACCTACTACATCCTCTCAGATCTACCTACTACATCCTCTCAGACTACGTACTACATCCTCTCAGACTACCTACTACATCCTCTCAGACTACCTGCTACATCCTCTCAGACTACCTACTACATCCTCTCAGACTACCTGCTACATCCTCTCAGACTACCTGCTACATCCTCTCAGACTACCTACTACATCCTCTCAGACTACCTACTACATCCTCTCAGACTACCTGCCACATCCTCTCAGACTACCTGCTACATCCTCTCAGACTACCTGCCACATCCTCTCAACGAACCTCTACATCCCGCAACTACCTGCTATCATCCTCTCAGACTACCCTCTACAACCTCAGGTAATACCATCCTATCATAGTATACAATGTGTAGTTTACAAAGCCACTAACTTGTATCAGTATTACAGTCAGTTAATATCTCTCGTTAATACATAAGTTATGGCTGATGTCTACTGTATCTTACAGCCATTGTTTAAATAACGTGATAAATAAACCACAGTGGAAACAAATCACTGACTAATGGGTTATCCTGGGTGTGTTAACAACCCAGGATAACCCAGGGTAGGGAGTGTTAGCCACCCAGGATAACCCAGGTTAGGGAGTGTTAGCCACCCAGGATAACCCAGGTTAGGGAGTGTTAGCCACCCATGATAACCGCAGTTATGCGAGTGTTAGCGCCACCCAGGGTAACCCAGGGTAGGGAGTGTTAGTCACCCAGGGTAGGGAGTGTTAGCCACCCAGGATAACCCAGGTTAGGGAGTGTTAGCCACCCAGGATAACCCAGGTTAGGGAGTGTTAGCCACCCAGATAACCCAGGTGGTGAGAGGGGGGGGGGGGGGGGGGGGGGGGGGGGGGGGGGGGGGGGGGGGGGGGGGGGGGGGGTATATCCACCCAGGATAACCCAGGTTGATGATTGATAGCCACCCAGATAACCCGGTTAGTGAGATTGTTAGCCACCCAGATAACCCAGGTTAAGTGATGATAGCCACCCAGGATAACCCAGGTGTTAGAGGAGTGTTAGCCACCCAGGTAGGGAGTGCCTAGCCACCCAGGATAACCCAGGGTAGGTAGTGTTAGCCACCCATGATAACCCAGGTATGAGTCCCTTAGCCACCCAGGATAACACCAGGTTAGTGATGTAGCCACCAAGGATATACCCAGGTAGGGAGTGTAGCCCACCCTGGATAACCATGGTATGGGGTGTTAGCCACCCATGGATAACCCATGTAGAGAATGTTAGCCACCCAGGTTAGGGAGTGATAACCACCCTGGATAGACCCAGGTGGGAGTGTTTAGCTACCCAGGATAACCCAGGATAGGATTGTTTAGCCACCCAGGATAACCCAGTGTTGTGAATGTTTAAGCCACCCAGGGTAGGAGTTTATCCTACCCAGGTTAGGGAGTGCTAGCCAACCCGGGTAGGAGTGTTTACCACCCAGGATAAATCCCATGTAGAGTGTTTAGCAACCCAGGATACCCCAGGGTAAGGGAAGTGTTTTAGCACCCCAGGAAAACCCGGGTAGGGGGGGGAGTGTTAGCCACCCAGGGTTAGGGATTGTTAGCCACCCAGGAAAAACCCAGGTTAGTGAGTGTTAGCCACCCAGGATAACCCAGGTTAGTGAGTGTTAACCACCCAGATAACCCAGGTTTAAGTGAGTGAATGCCACCACAGGAAAACCCAGTGTAGGAGTGTTGCCACCCAGATAACTCAGGGTAGGGAGTGTTAGTCCACCCAGGAAATCCCAGGGGTAGGGAGTGTTTACCATCCAGGATAAACCCAGGGTAAGTAGTTTTAGCCACCCAGAATATCCCTGGGTGGGGAGTGTTAGCCACCCAGGATAACCCTGTAGGGATTGGTAGCCACCCAGGATAACCCTGGGTAGGGAGTGTTAGCCCCCAGGATAACCCAGGGTAGGGAGTGTATAGCCACCCAGGATAACCCAGGGTAGGGAGTGTATGAGCCACCCAGGATAACCCATGGTAGGGGAGTGTTATCCACCCAGGATAACCCAGGGATGGGAATGTTAGCCACCATGTTAGACCCAGGGTAGGGTGTAGCCACCCAGGATAACCCAGGGTAAGGGAGTTTTAGCCACCCAGGTTAACCCAGGGTAGGAGTGTTAGTCACCCAGGATAACCCAGGGTAGGTGTGTTACTCCCAGGATAACCCAGGGTAGGGAGTGTTAGAGCCACCCAGGAATAACCCAGGGTAGGGAGTGTTAGCCACCAGGCTAACCAAGGTAGGAGTGTTAGCCACACCAGGATAACGCCAGGGGAGGGAGTGTTAGTCACACCAGGATAACCCAGGTGTAGGAGTGTTAGCCACCCAGGATAACCCAGGGTAAGGGAGTGTATATCCACCCAGGATAACCCTGGGTAGGGAGTGTTATCCGCCCAGGAAAACCCAAGGTAGGGAGTGTTAGCCACCCAGGATAACCCAGGGTAGGGAGTGGTTAGACCCACCCAGTGATAACCCAGGGGTAGTTAGTGTAGCCCCCAGGATAACCCAGGGAGGGAGTGTTATCCACCACAGATAACCCAGGGTAGGAGTTTTAGCCACCCAGTATAACCCGGGTAGGGAGGTTTTAGCCACCTAGGATAAACCCAGTGTTAGGGATTTGTTAGCACCCAGTGATAACACTCGGGGGGGGTGTGGCCAGGTTATGGAGTGTTAGCACCCAGATAACCCAGGTTGGAGTGTTAGCCAACCCAGGATAAACCCAGGGTTGGGAGTGTTTACCACACCTGCTGCTGAAATAGACTGAATGGGAACAGGTAATACTTCGACTAGGATTTTTTCCAATAAATAGAAAGACATGATAGGTCTCAATATGCCACTGACAGTTCTCCCACAGCTGAGACCATAAGGAAATGCCGGGAAACCTTGGGACATCACTCCTGGGGACAAAACCCTTGTTCCCTTCCATCGATACTGCAAACAGAGGTGAATTCTTTGTAAGAGTTCCTCCCTAAATGAAAACACTTATTTTAACTGTTAAATATCCTCCTCAGCAACAGCGACATTTTCCTGCAGCAGAAATTATTGCCACCCTAGCAGGGTGCAGCCTCTCTCAAATATTTAAATGATCCATTCTCCGAACAATCCATATCATGCTCATCTCTGGCTAGAAGCGTCCTTTCTTCAGTTGACTGCATTCAACATCAAAAAGCAGAGTTAACAAACTTAAGCCCTCGCATCCTCATGAGAAATAACATGAAGACTGTTGGTACATGATTATGAGCCATATCTTTTCATGGGTGGAACCATCAGGGAGAAGGTCGGCAGGGTTTTCCTAGCCATATCCTCCCAACATTGGGGATTGTGGTTTGTCCCCCAAAACTATTGTTCCTCACTGTCTAACAGGCCATAACATTAAACCCTAATAAGAGGTCGACCTTCGAAGGGATTCAACTGAGATACTACAGGGAGATAGCCAACTTTGGTATGCAGATTCTACCATAATTTTGTACAAGTGTCCTAATGATTGAACCCGTAAAAACCCCTTCACAATATATCTACCCCAGTATGGTGTTCCTAGACCCGGCAGCACTCCAGCACGTACAAGAGTAGGTGCTACATCCCAACTTTCAAGAACAAATAAGTTTTCTCAACTCGGCCTACATCCTTTTTGCAAACCAACTGCGGACCTACTAGAAAAAATAACACATCCTGGGTCTAGATCCAAAGTTCCTCCCACCTTGCCTTGAAGACCTAATGCAGGCAAATGGATGTATCTCTGTCATTAGAGTCCTCTGGGGTGGTTCCTCCTTTCCTGATCTCCGCCGCCTTGACCAGCAAAACTTTTGTGTGTTTACCTGGGTTTACCTGGAGAGAGTTTTTTTCCCGGGTGGTCAACGCCCCCCGCTGGCCCTGGTCTGAGACCAGGCCTCCTGAGGATCATGAGCCTGATCAACCAGCTTGTGGCGTGCTGGCTGCAACGCAAACCAACATACGAGCCACAGCCCGCTGATCCGGATACTGACTTTAGGTGCTTGTCATGCCAGCTGAAGACTGCCAGGGGTCTGTTGGTATCCCCCTATGTGTGCAGGGAGGCAGTTGAACAGGTCTCGGGCCCCTGAACACATATTGTATGGTCTCTTAACGTCTAGTGGCACCCTGCTTATTTCATGGGGGATGGTGCAACGTCTGCCAAGTCTTTTGCTTTCGTAGTGGGTTGATTTTCATGTGCAAGTCGTACTAGTCCCTCTAGGATTTTCCAGTTGAAATATAATCATGTATCTCTCCCTCCTGCGTTCCAGGAATACAGTTTCAGGAACCTCAACGCTCCCAATAATTGAGGAGTTTTATCTCCGTTATCGCGCCGTGAAAGTCCTCGGGGTACATTTTCTAGGTCGGCATTTCACTGCCTTGAAAGGTCTTGTAGTGTGCAGCAAAATTCCAGCCTAGAAAAGAACAAGTGACCTGAAGAGCTGTCAATCATGGCCTTGCCTCCTATTTTGAAGGTTCTCATATCCATCCTGTCATTTTTTTCTAGCAAGATGCGATTGATACAATGTTAAGGTCCTTGAAGTGAGATCCTCACTGATCACTCCCAGGTCTTTGAACAGTTGTGTTTCGCTCTATTTGTTGAGAGCCAAATTTGTTTTGTACTCTGATAAGATTAATTTCCTCATGTTTACCAAAACTGAGTAATTTGAAATTTCTCTTCGTTGAAACTTCATATGTTTTTCTGCAGCCCACGGGGGGGGGGGGGGGGGGGGGGGGGGGGGGGGGGGGGGGGGGGGGGTGGGGGGGGGGGGGGGGGGGGTGGGGGGGGGGAAAAAAAAAGGAGATTTGTTGATGTCTGCCTGAGCTTTGCAGTGTCTGGCAATGGAAGACACTGTCATGCATATTCGGGTGTCATCTGCAAGAAGACACGGTGCTGTGCTTGACATCCTTGTCTATGTCGGAATATAAGGATGGAGGAACAAGATGGAGCGAGTTACCGGGCCTTGTGGAACAGAGCTTTTCACCGTAGCTGCCTCGACTATTACTCTGTTGACGGACAGACTCTCTGTAATTCTGTTTAAGAATGATAGATCCTTCGACCGACTTTTCCTGTTATTCCTTTAGCACCATTTAGTGCGCTATTACTCCCTGGTCACGTCCTTGTCGAAGGCTTTTGCAAAGTCTGTATATATTACAATCTGCATTCTTTTTGTCTTCTAGGGCATTTAGGACCTGGTCGTAGTGGTCCAATAGTTAGACAACAGATCGACCTGTTCTAAAAAACCCATGATGCCGCCTGGGTTGTGGTAACTGATGGGTTTCTAGAGGCTGTGATCTTGCTTCTTAGACCCTTTTCAAAGATTTTTATGATAGGGATGTATAGTGCTATTGGTCTGTAAGTTTCTTTGCTGTTGCCTTTACTGCCCCCTATGTGGAGTGGGGCTAAGTCGTGTTGTTTTATAGTAACTGTGGGACGACCCCCGTGTCCATGCTCCCATCTCCATAGATGGAAAAGGCTCGTGGATAGGGGCTTCTTGCAGTTCTTGAAGAACACAAAAAGTTCCATGAGTCAGAGCCCTGGGGGGGTGGTGGGGGGGGGGGGGGCAGAGTGCATGGCATGTCAAGAGCGCCGTGTTCGAAGTCATTTGGCGTCAGATAACATCTGATAGGCTTGTGTTAATCAAATTGTGCTCTCTCAAAAAAAATTCAATTTGATCCTTTCGACTCTCAGCCGGTTAGCGGCTTGCTAAAAACAGAGTCATAATTGGGACTTGAGTAGCTCACTCAATTCCTTGTTGTCATCTGTGTAGGACCCATCATGTTTATGTAGGGGCCCCAATACCGACGTTGTTCCTCGATTTTGATTTTGGCATAGGAGAATGAAATACATTTGTTCTTTCGATAGTCATTTATGGCTTTTAGTTCTACCCGCGTGATTCCTGACTCCTAAGGATTCTTTTAGCTTAAGTTCATGCTTGCTATTTCTCTACCATGTCTTCCCTACGCTTCAGATATATTTGACCTCTTTTAGCCGCTCTTGTTATTCTTTTCTTCGCCTGTAAAGGGACGCCTGTCTCTTTCTGTTACATCTACACGCTCCTTTTCTTAGAGGAATAAGCCTTGTGCATACATCGAGATGTCTACCGAGTTAATCTGTTTCTAGGCATAAGGTTTTGGGGTCTGTGTTGCTTAGTATATCTTCTCAGCTTATATCGGTTAGAACTTGTTTTACTCGGTCCACTATTATGTTTTTGTGATATTGACAGCTGAATTTGGTGAATGCTCCCTCGTGACTAATCTCATTATGTCGGTCGGGCTTCCCGCGCATACATTACTGAACCTCAATATAGTTGTGATCCTGAGTAATTGTTTTTGATATGTAATATTTCTTATCAGATTCATCTTGTTAGTGAAAATTAGGTCTAGAGTATTCACCAGTCTAGTAGGCTCTATATTTGCTGGTTAAAATTGAGTATGTGCAGAGATGTAAAAGCTCGCGTGAATGTGATTTCATCAGAGCTGCCTCCAGGTGTTATTACTGAACATATTATTTGCTAAATGTCCTCCATTTGGGTGCTTCAGTTTGAAATCCCCAGCGCAAGAATGGTTTGGGTGCAGGTGCTGGAAGGTTTTTCCAGACAGTGTCAATTTTTACAGCTGTGTCCACTGAATTGGGCATGATGTTGCATCCGGAGCTTGAGACGATCACATGACAAGTTTTGGTTCTCGACCTTACTGCTAAAACTTCCACTACATCATTGAGGCATTTAGCATTCTGTGCAAACAAGTGACCTCTGCAATGTACAGCCTACCCCCCCTTTTGCTGTTCACACTGCACATCTGTATAGGTTGTAACCTGGATCCATATTTCGTTGTCCAAGTGGATCCTTTATGTTGGTCCTCAGTGAACGCCGCGAACATTGCCTTTGCCTCGCAAGCAGTCCACGGATGAAAGGTATTTTGTTGTTTTTGCTGGCTTTAGACCCTGTATATTTGGAAAGAAGAATGTTATCGACTGGTGGTATGTGTACTGGGGGGGGATTTTTTTTCCGGCATTAGTATCTGTATCTGTTGTTTGGAGTGGAGGCCATCGACTTGATTCCACTCCAGGAATGACGGATTTGGTGTACTATTTCGTGTGTCCAGTTTTTGTTACAGTAGTAACAGGCATAACTCTTAAAGGGTATTTTTACCATTTGGTGTAGGACTGGTAACTGTTTACCGAGGACCTGAACATAATCTGACTGTCCTAGGTAAACTTTGAACTCCAGCTGACTTACCTTTTTCCTTCTATTTAGAGGGCACCTCAAGCCTTCATTTGTCCCTGAAAATTTCTGGGTCCACTTACCCTTTAGACCATAGGACTTGGAATAAGTTTAGAATGAGTGGGGAAATTTTCAGAAGCAGCATGACGGTTATACTTACCAATTCCTGCAATCCAAGAATCTGTCACCTAAATCCATGCTTCTGAAAAGATATCTGGGTTTTTGTCCTCCCGATACTCTCTGAGTCAACAGGGATTGTATTGTACAATTCCTCATGAACGTCAGATCTACTAATTTGTTATAGTCTTATTAACTCCTTTGGAATAAAACCCATTTCTTAAAAAGGCGCATTTCTCATTCCCAAACTCAGTTAAGTCTGCATCCTGAAATTTTAGATTCCTGAACTTTGACTATATTTCTCTAGGTAACATTGGTAGCGGCCAGCAATACTTCCTCTTATCTTATCAAAATCAGAAAAATCTTGCCCCTCCAGAGGTTTCACTCTCTGGAATCCTTTATCCCTCAAGTTGTGTGCGAACTAGGGTAGCCCACCTTCTGTTGGGCCATCCTTGGCTCCAGAACAGTCATCTCAAAAAAAGAAAATATCTATCTGGGTCACTCTCTGTAAACTAGGACAGAAATTTGCAGCTTTAGTTATGTAAAGTACTGCCAGGATCTGGTTCTGAACCTCCTAACCTTGTGACGCGTCTCCCTCTTTAGCTTCATTAATTTCATTTCAGCCTCTAGCACAGCGAATTATCAGTCTCAACCATTTCCATTTCTTGTAACACCTGGAGTTATGTGAACCCTCATGTCACTGTTATACAGGTGTCCCATGCCCCTATGGATTACCTTCCTTTAAATATTACATTGCGGTCATTTCCTTAAATAGCTAAATTGGAAAATGACTTCCTTGTATTATTAAGATTAAAATCTTATTAACAATTTAATTTATGTAACATGGCCAGATAAGTTTAATTGGAGGCATAGTAACCTGCCTGCCGCCCGGTGTGCCGGTGTGTATTTAGCCACGTGGTGTTCGATGGTTATACCCCCATCCCCCCCCCCCCATTATGTTCAACAACTCTACTGAGTGTTGGTGGAGTCACGTCACGTGACCCACTTTACCTGTATGCTCAAGTTTGAGGGAGACAGTGAAGAAGTACAGCCAACGAGAACACTCCTGCTCGTCTCTGATAACTGGCCCAAGATTTATTAGCCGGCCGTGGACAAATCTGGTTTTATTCTGACTGCTTTTCCCCACCCCCCACCCCCCCCATCCCCCCCCCCCCCAATTGTGAAACAAGACTTAGATGTATAAAGTAAATCTCCATTTATAATAATGTTATAATCTAGTATTCCTCCTAATCCTCTGTTTGAAAGCTTTTATGTATAGTGTTTTGATACTACAGAAGAAACATGTATTCTTAACTTATACCGCTAATTCGTATAATATAAATGGCTTTTGTTATATTATGTAATATACTTAATTAAAATTAGCATTCCGGAGATCATTATTATTACCCTAACCTCTCTGACCAAAATTGTTATGCTCTAAAAAGGTAATAGTTGTTTACAATATATGAGTTGTAACATTGGGGGCCTGTGTCCGGGAGCATAACACTGAAATTTCCGTTAAAATGAATGTAGAATATGCAAGAGGTTTGAAGATATAACAAAGGAGAAATTACAAAATTGAAGCTTCAATCTTGTTGGCAATTAGCCACTAAGCTTAGGGCATAAAATAGCTGACATGCATTTCACTGCCCAGACCAGACAGAAGTATAATACCGAATGTTCCTTTTTCCAGATGACAGGATCCCGAGTATCGAGAATGGGAGAAGCAGATATTCCTTCCTATTTGAATTCTTTTCTACAGACGCCGAGGCCGAAATTACGACGCTAACAACCCCTACTGGAGACTGACGGACGATGAACTTCCTGATACTCGGAAACGCTACGCTGCTACAACGAATCTCCATTCCATCTCCAAGAATAAATGGGGAACAGAACTCAATCACACTAAAGAAACGATCCCAGGTAATACCATTACAGATAGTTTGAAACAGACAAGAAGTCTTTTGATGATGAACCGATCCACCTCAAATCTCTTAGCCCTTTTGAACTACTATTCAAACTAAGGAAATTTTTAGAACGACTAGAACTATTTTATTGCTTCAAACCCTCCTGTTGTAGAAGCCCAGAGAAAGTTAAAAAGGGAGAAATTTTGGAACGTGAATCTTGCTTTATGAACGGATGACAGTTAAGGGAAGAAAAGAGAACCAGTAAGATGTATACAATCCACTCATTTGACCTGGTAAAGCAGCCTCTTTGATGCCTAAATATACGGAGGATAATTTAAGATTCATTTTTTGAAGCATTCGAAAATCAGTGCGAAGTGAGCAAAGGCCTCCTAAGATAATGGGCTGCTTGTAGGACTACATTCATCTCATAATAGGAAAAGCCCAAACCAATAAACAGCCAACATACCTTTGAACAATATTCCTGAATTATACTCGGGATAAGATTGTCCTTCTGAAAGCTTAGATTTATTACCTTGTCAGTTATTTGAAAATGGTAAGAACTCTGAATAAATATCCTCAGCAGTCTTGGGTGGACTCTGCCAGTGAAAGCTCTCTGCTTTCGAGCGTTGGCGTAGGGCCGCGGTTGCCGCCACAAGTCGAGTCACTACCCATCTGATGTTTGCATGAAGATCTTTTTAATATTTTCCCAGAAGGTGCATACTTATCTATGACATTTCCCCTACTAACGTTTAGATACTGCTGCCCACGCAGATCACTTGAAATTTCCCATGCTATAACCACGGAAATGTCTAAGGCCCCTCGGAAAAGAAATCTACCTCCCAAGTTTTTAGTCAAGATTGACGGCTAGGAAAAGCCCAGCTGGCGAACCTTTGAAGGTGTATTCAGACAAAAAACAGGTGACAAAACGGCTCTTTCTCCAGCAGTATCCTAAAGATTCAATTACCACTGTCCTTTTTTGTAAAAAGTTAGGTCAATACAGTCCCAGTGTTGGCATAAACAGCGGAAAGCTAAAACCCAACCAAGAGTGAGGTAATTCCTACCCAGGTAATAAATTCCTCTCGTTAGTATGAAACTCGGGATGATGAAATCTCTACCTATCAGCCTCCTCTAGCAGACCGTCTAAATAGATGACTCTTTACCACACAGTGCTTCAGAAAAAAGGTCCGAGTAGCTATGGATCCCTACTTTTCCCAGGGAAGTTCGGACTCTGTAAAAGAGAGGTTAGTAGTATCACGACCTTACGAGATACTGGGCGCTATCTCTCTTATTAAGAATCAACCTGGTAAAGTTACTACTAGTAGAGAACCCCGCTAGAACGTATTTTTAGAGGCTTACGGAGCACAATAATAAAGGTCCTATATAAGTATTTATGTTGAACTGCGGGATATTAGGCTGGATCAATGTGGGACTTTCAGATAAACCTTTTCCATTGCCGTCGTGGATCTATTAATCGGGCACGAAATTTGATCCATTGAGATACTCCAAGAGCCTCGGTTTTAGATAATCCTTGTGATGTAAATTATGCCTTAGAAGCCTCTGAGGCAGGCTAGATTATTCCCCTTCAATGGTGGTCAGCCAGAGCCATGGCTAAGAACTCTAACAATTTGGATATTCAACAGCCTTTAGAAATGTCCGATTAAATTAGGTTTTGAACAACCCCTGTTAGCGAAGGCAATTCAGTCGAGACCCACAGTGACAAAAGTATTACCAGTCCTGCGGACCTAGCTAGAAAATTTTAAAAAGAAGAATTTCTTTGCTCAAAAGGGACGAAAAAATTTTAACCAATAAATAAAGGAAGGTTCCCTTTTAGATAAAGAGGGTTTTCTTTGGAAGAAAAATTATGTTTTTTTTTGATTTCAAAGGATTTGTTGTGGTGATCGTCCTTACGTAATTGGTTTTGAATAGACATGTAATCCGGGGGGGTATTTGGGATCTGTAAGCAGAGAAAAAGATAAGGAAATATTTTTTTTGGCCCAGATGGGACTTATTTTGCGGGAAAAACTACGGAATCCACGTTTGTCAAAAAATGGGCAAAAACGGCGCACAACCCCGCGTCTGGCCCTTTATTTCCCAAATAAAATGCCCTGAAGAACCTTTTGAAAAGATTATTATTATTGTGTGGACCTTTTCCCCCCCGCACAAAAAGGGGTAACCAGTATATTTCCTTCTGATATGGAACTCGGTACCCTGATGCTACCCCCAGTCCAAAATTAATTTCCCAAAAATTAGTAAAGCTTTAAACCTTTTTGCTAAAGTAGGCATCCCACGTAAAAATTCAATTGCCCAAGGTTCTAATTTTACGTCTAAGGTTTTTAAAGGGGGCTATGTCTCGTTGGGGAGAAAGACAGTCCTCTTACACATACACCCCATACAAGGAGTGCTAGAAAGATTCCCCCAAAAACCCTTAAAAATCTATTTAGTGTTATGTGAGCAATTTTTCTCGAAAAAGGGACGAAGGTTTCCCTTTTTTTCTCTTGCCCCCCGTGAAGTGAACGGGAAAGTACTAAATACTCTCCATTGACTTGATTTTTGGCATCAGGTCGGGCCCCCCTAGCCATATTACAAATTTTGGTGGGAAGAGAGGACCCTTCATCCCGTCCCTATTTGGAAAGAACCTCTCCCCAAATTTAAAAAAGCTTAGTCCCGTGAATCTGTCAGAAGTCAAGCCAAAATAAAAAATTTTTTATGACCAAAAGGCAAATCTCGTTATTCTCTCCAATAATTAGGTTAGTTAAAAACTTTTTCCCAGGACATTTTTTAAAAACCTAATTTTTTGGGGCCCATTAAAAATAGTAACAAAGAAAATGACGTGAAATTATCTGGTCCGTGAACCGGACGTCGTAAAAAAATTAAGAGGTTACAAGATAAAAAAAAGAAGTACAGTCTAGTCTTCCCCCTACTTTTTCCCTCTTAAACCTACACCCACTGAAAAAAGGGAAATGACATTTAAAGGGGAAGTAAGGAAAATTTTAGCAATAATTCTGAATTTTTAAAAGACTAGCCTTTCCCTGGAGTTTTTCCCCTACCTCCCAAAAATCTCAAATAAAAGGTTTTAATCACAAATTAATCCATCTTAAAAGATATCCCTACTCCTTTTTAATTGGGTTTCCACGATATTGAATTGTTAGGTTTGCCAATAAAGCAATCCCCTTCCCGGGTCTCCTTTAAGCAAAAATTTAATTCAACAAGAAATAATACATTAGGGAATTAAAATTTTGATAAAACCAGTTGGGACCCCTTGGGCTCTCCCTTTTTATTGGTCCCAAAACCGATTACCGTACGCCTATGAGGGTTTACCGTAAGAAAATTTCATCACCAAACCAGATGGGTTTCCTTTCCCCAGGATTGTGATTTAATGATGCTGTACCCGGGTGCCACTTTGTGACCAGATTAGACTTGCGAGGGGGTTTACCAGGTGCCAAAAACTGGGGGGCCCAAGGTTTCCGGGGTTGGGTTTTTAAAAAACGGACTATTCTTTAAAAGGGTTATGCTTTCGGCCTGTGTAACCCCGCCCCCTTTTTCCCAAAAAAATTTTAAATTTTTTGTCCAACCCTAAAAAGGTGTAGAGGCATATTTGGACGACCCGGGGTTTTTTGTGTGATGGGCTCATTTTTCAAAGATTAAGGGAACTACGAAAAGCATTGCGAAATACAATTTTACTGTAAATTTTCAAAAATGTGCTTTGGGAAAGCCGATTAAATATTCGGGTTTTAAAAAGGGAAGGGGTGTACCCCCGACCATTAAAGGTCCAAGCATTTTAAATTTTTTCCCCCGCTCAGGACAGGGGAAAAACCCCCCAAAAAATTTTTGGGGTGGGTCTTTTTAAGGCGTTTTTGCCCAAAATTTTCTCAAGTTGCCCCCCCCTGACTAGATTGCCCGTCCTAAAAATAAATTTAATTGGGAGAGAATTGTGAACAAGCTTTTAAAAGTTTAAAACGTTTCCTTTTTCCTTCTGCCCCAGTTTGCGGCACCCAATTTTCCAAATTCCCTTTTACCGTAATTTTATGCGGTTGAGTATAGTCTGTCTTTTTGAATCCTTCCAAAACGGTAAAATTTTTAATCCCAAAAGTTATTTTTCCATAAATTAAAAGAATACAAAGTTTATTCAATATAAAAAAGAAGCCCTGGCTTTAGTGTTGCCCTTTGAACACTTTGACGTAACCTCGGGTTTTATCCTAGTGATAAATATTTACTCAGACCTAATCCTTAACTTTCATTAAAAATTTATGAAATCAAAAAAGTTAGAAAACGTGGGTTTAAGGATCCAACCTTACGGATTCCATTTTTTTCACATAAAGGGTTCGGCAAAGTGTTACCGATGCTCTCTCTCGCTCCTAATATGGCTTAACACGGAAATTCTTTGCAGTCAAGCAGGTTTCTGACCCGTTTGCAAGTGGGTGCTAAATTGGAAAAATGTACCCCTCCTATACCCGTGGTTTGTTTCTTCTACTCCTCGATCTTAAACGCCCAGTATTTGCTTGTGGGCCGGGGGGTCAGCCCCCAGGGTTAACCTTCCTTTTAAAATTAAATTTTCGGCTTTCCCTTTTAAAGTAAAAAGGAAATGAAGTCTTTTTTTTAAAGTTAATTCTTTTTAAAAATTATTTAATTTATGTACTGGCCTGATAAGTATAATGGAGGTTGTAACCCGCCTGCCGCCGGTGTGCCGGTGTGTAGTTAGCCGGATGTTCATGGGTTTTACCCCCCCCCTTTCCCCCCCCCCCCTTTTTGTTCAAATACTCTCTGAGTGTTGGTGAGTACGCACGTGACCCCCTTTACCTGTATGTCAAGGTTGAGGGGGCGAGCGTGAAGAATAGCACCACGGAACATCCCGCTCGTCTCTGGTAAAGGGGCCCAAAATTTTTGCGGCTGGACATATTCGTTTTATTCGACTGCTTCCCAAATTTGGGGAAAAAAGACTTTATCATTAAAATAATCTCCATTTATATTATTTTATCTGGACCCTCCTAAACGTCTGTTTTTAAAGCCTTATGTTATGTTGGATTTATGGGAAAAAAATGTATTTTAATTTATAGTAAATTTGTATATTATAACTGGTTTTGTTATATTATGAAAAATTCTTAAGTTGGCATTCCCAGGATCTTTTTACCCTAAACCCTTGCCAAATTTTTTTTGCTCTAAAAGAAAGGAAAAAGTTGTTACAATACTTGGGGTAACACTGTGAACACTGTGAAAATTTGGATGTTTCTAACGTAAAGTGGAGTGCTATGGAGTTTTTTAACTGTGAATGTTTGGATGTTTTTAGGGAAATGTGGATGTTTTATGTAACATGTTAAAGTTGTGGTGTTTCTTGGTAAAAACTGGAATATTGTGGATGTTTCTAGGAACATGTGGATGTTTTTGGGTGTTTCTAACGTTTCATGTGAATGTTTTGGATAATCAGCGGAAACTGTGAAAGTTGGATGTTTCAACGTATAAAGTGGAGGTTGTGGATGTTTCTGGTAAAACTGTGGGTGTGCGGGGGTTTCTAGCTGATGTGAATGTTGTGGAACTTCCAGTGGAACACTGTGAATGTTGTGGGTGTTTCTAGCGTAATATTGGGGTTGTGGGTGTTTTAGCGTAAAACCCGTGAGTGCTGTGGGCTTTCAGCAAAGCAAAGGAAAGATGTGAAGTTTCTAGCGTAACACTGTGAATGTTGTGGATGTTCAGCGTCACTGTGGATGTTGGGTGTTTCTAGGTTAAAAATGTGAATATTATGGATGTTTCTAACGTAACGCTGTGAGTGTGTGGTGTTTTTAATTAACACTTTTAAGGGTTTTGATGTTTCTGCGTAACACTGTGGATGTGTGGTGTTCCCAGCGAAAAAATGTGGGTGTTGTGGAGTTTTTAGTGAAAAACTGTGAAGTTGCGGATGTTTCTACAGAACACTGGAAGTTGTGGATGTTCCTAGCGTA
>NC_069403.1:19965-41627 GCF_026875155.1 Cherax quadricarinatus
TTAGCGACTGGGTGGGTTCATCCGGGGAGACAAGTTTAAGGACCCCAAGGAAATAAGTTAAAACAGTCTTCGATGACACGATTTTTTTGGGGGAATCCTGGGTGGCTAAACCCTCTGGGGTTAATTGTTTTTTGGTATTCTCAATAAGCCACCCCAACAAGGGGCAAAAGCAGCGCGACAGGCACAGCACAGCAGCACAGGACATCTACACACAGCCAGCTGACAGTGCACAGCAGCCTGACGTGCTACAGCAGCAAAACATGCTAAGCGCACAGACGGTACTACCCAAAAGCAGCAGCAGCAGCACAGCAGCAGCAGCACACGGAAAAACCCTACAGCAGCAGCACAGCGCACAGCAAGGGACACAGCAGCAGCAGCAGCTATGGTGGTACAGCACAGCCACCCTGACGTGCAAAAAGCAGCGCAGCGCTGCAGTGCACAGAAAGCGCTGACAGTGCTACAGCGCACAATGCTACAGTGGGCAAGTTATTAAACAATTAAAACTGACATTTCAAGCCACCTTGAAGACAAAACTTATAAATAATCTCACATGGATTCACGAGGGGTCGTTCCTGCCTACAAACTTACTACGTTCTTAAATAAAACATTTGGGGGCAGTTGACAGTGAAAGGGAATATGATATTGTTTATTTGGTTTTTAGTAAAGCCTTCGAAGATACCTCACAAGAGACTCTTAAGAAAAGTGGCGCTCGGGTTTAAAGGGGGTAAAGTTTTTAGCAGGGGTTTGAGCATGGTTTACCAATGAAAGCAAGATTTTCCTTTAAGGGAGTGAAATCTGAAGGGGGATTAGTCACTATGGGTTCCACAAGGATCATTTTAGGCCCTCCTTTTCATAATTACATTATTTACCTTTATGAAGGGGGTTACTAGTGACGATAAATTTTTTGAGATAAAAAATAGGCCGTATAATTCACTCTAGGGAGAACAAAGAAATCCCGACATTTGAAAAAAATTTAAAGTCTTGGTCTGAGAAATGGCAATAAGTTAATTTGGGTAAGTTAAAGGGATTGCCCTTTTAATAAAAAAACCCTTTAAGCTATAATCAGGGGAAAGTAAGCTTGGTCATCAGAATGTGAAAAAGACTTGGGGTCATGGTAAGCAAAATCTAAAGCCAAGACAGCGGCCTCATGTGCACAACAAGGCCAACAGATTACTTTGGTTTATCTCAAAAAGTATAAGTAACAGAATCCAAAAGTTATTTTACAGCTCTATACATCACTAGGAGGCCTCATTTAGATTATCGCCAGTTTGGGCCCCTTTACACAGGAGACATAGACTCTTTAGAGAACAACAAAAGAATACTAAAAGATTTACGTGTAAGGAACCTCCCGTATGAAGATAACAAAACCCTTTAAAAATTCCACTCCTGGAGGGGGCGTAGAATGAGGGGAATATATGAAGTGTATAAGTGGTGAGGGGCAAAACAAGGGAGACATTAATAAGTACTGAGGTTGAACCGGGTAAGAACCAGGAATAATGGATTTAAGTTGGTAAATTTAGTTTTAGAAAGGACATAGATAAGTACTGGTTTTCTAACAAGTTGTAATGCTGAAACTTTTTCCCAGTGGGGTGATAGGGGTTGGGACCGGGGGTAGCTTTAACCCTTACCCGTGTTTGGCCGGGAAAATCTAAAATTTTACGTTTTTTTGGGGCGTGTCATACTCCGGCCCCGGGGCCAGCCCCGTTTTTTATTTTCCAACCAATCAAAACCCTTTCCCTGAGTCCTCAGCTAAGTACAGTTCGCTTTCGCCCCTTTCCCCATTGTTGAGAATCAAAATAAAACACTGGGGGCTTGGTCCCCCCACACACCTTTTTCCCTCCACCCTTACTAATCTTCTTTGGGTTATACATTCTACAATGTCGGTAAACTGATTGTTTGTTTTGTGCTTACAGAAAGTTAGGGTTTTTGATATAACCTAAATCCGTGTGAAGCTAATATGAGTGGACTGCATTGAAAAAAGGGGAAACATTTTAACCAATTATTTTGGGGCTTGCACGAGTTTCCGGGAATGTCCAATTTTAGTCAAATAAAATTATAAAAAAATTTTATTTATAATGAACTCTGTATGTCTGGATCTAACAGGGGGTTTCTATTTCCTTCCCAAACAAGAAAGTTGTTTTATGGGGAGCAGTCCACCAGCAGTCATATGCTGCGTTTCTGAGAGGTACTCGAAGCAGAGGTAGATGAACCAAATTCTGGGGTAGTGGTGAAGAATACTTGCCACCGGGTCCAGGTGCAAATGATGAAGGAGGGGAAAAAAGGCCAGCCAAAAAAAAAAATTAGTGAAGAAAAAGAAAGGTATACGATTGCAACTATTTCAGCCACTCGAAGAAATTGGTCACCTTTTCCCCATTTTCCCGTGTTCTTTTGCAAAATAAATCTGGATAAAAGTGATAGAAAAAATTGGGTTCAGCAAAATACCATACCCTCAATTAGCAAATAGAATAATTGGTCATCCAAATGAATCTCAGAATATAGGGATTGAAAGTTGCATCCTTTGCAATTTGTCATTGTTTAGATTTGCTTCCATTTTATATATTGTAACAATTAAAAATGTTTTGATTCAAGTTCCATTTTATGTTTTTTTGATATTGTCCTGTTTTTGTAAATTAAATTTAAAAAATTGTATTTTGGTGTGATTTTTATTAACAATTGCAAGTTTTGCAACATCAAAATTTCTAATCCCTTGTCGGGAGCAGCCAAATAATTTCGGTCTCCAGGAGATTAGCAATTGCTCGAAACCTAACCATCAGAAATCAAATTTATATGGGATCAGTGACCTTGTAATTGAGTTACTCTATCCACCATAGGGAGTTTCAGTTCGAATTTCAAATTTTTCGGCCCAATTTGACCGCGATAAGAAGGTTAAGAATGAGACTGGACAAATATATGAGTGGGAGGGGCTGGGTTTGATTGGTGTCAAGGGTAACGAGGGAGTTATTTCTTGAGTAGCTTTAGGTAGATGTCGTTTTGATAAGGACCTGCCTCGTATTGGGCCAGTAGGCCTCTGCAGTGTTTCCTACATTCTTATGTTCTTATGTTCTTACTACAACGCAGCAGAGCAGTCAGCACTAATGGTGGTACAGCACAGCAGCATCAGTATAACGTACTAACAGCAGCAGCAGCAGCTGACGGTGGTAGACAGCAGCAGCAGCAGCTGACGGTGCTACAGCAGCAGTCAGCATCAGCCAGCTGACAGTGCACAGCAGCAGAAGCGAGCTGACAAGTGTCAGCAGCAGCAGTCAGCTGAAGGTGGTACATGGCAGCAGGCAGCAGCAGCTGACAAGTGCCAACAGCAGCAGCAGCAGCAGCAGCACAGTTGACCTTGGTACCAAAGTAATTCGATAATATTTCTCACCCTTTTTACCACAAGGGTTGGACACTAGAAGCTTTCTTTGGGGCCCATGGGCACTTATTTTGCAGATAAAAAACCACCAAAAAACACTGTACTAATACGAAATGTTACGATTGTAATGCTTTGGATGTGACCGGCGGGAAGGCTGCATGTAAACAATGCCACCCGGAATCATGTGAGGTGGCTCAGGCCGCACATTAGACGTCTCTGGACGAATAGTGTTGTAGCGGGTTTTTTTTAAGCGTATGGCGAGGCAAAATCTTAGGCGTAAAATGGTATCGGTAAGCGGATTTAACTTATGTGGATGCCAACGGTATCGGGGTCCACTGTAATAATATATAATATATATAATATACATATATAATATATATATATATATATATATATATATATATATATGTATATATATATATATATATAAATATATACAGTGGACCCCTTGGTTCGCGATACTAATCCGATTCCTAAGAGCTCATTGTAAACAAAAATTATCGAAAGGCAAATCAATTTTTCCCCATAAGAAATAATGGAGGGAAATTAGCATCAAAAACCCTGGCTAAGGCCCAATCCAAATGAAGCATTGTTATGACGAAACACACAGCAAACGCTCTCGCTTATTTAAACCAGGCGACAGGGTGATTGGCACAGAAATTTACCTGGACATGCACTTGCCAAAACACTAGATACGGAGGTCCTTTGGAATGACCTAGCTGCTCAATGAGTAAATTATGTACTACGAACCTCCATGAAAAAGAGAAAAGCTAAAGTACTATCACTTTAACCCAACTTAAAGCTTACCACCACTAGACCTTATAATACCAATTACGACAGTTCTTCCTTTAGCGCAAAAAACTGAAAATTTATGTCTGCCCAGCATCTCGAAAGCAAATAGTAATTACTGTTCTATAAAAAATTCAGCAGAAACATTAAAATCTCTTGATATCTTTCTTATGACCTTGATTTGGAAAAAGCAAACATGTCAAAGACGTGATATTACGATATAAGGTTTTTATTCCGATGATGTCCCTTAGGTGTTGCACTTGGGGAATCACGACATAGATGTACAAAAGCTAACCTTGCAGTCACCTTATAGGGCAATTCCACTCAAACAAGAAGCATTAAACAAAGAAGTGGAATTTTTGTTGTCCCCATGGTTCATAGAGCGGAGTAAGAGTCCATGGCCTCACGCCTGTTATATATTAATTACAAATCCTGATTGGATTTTTTTAAATGTGCACTGATTATCATAAGGTTAATGCTCTCATGGTACTTGGATGGTTTCCCCGCTATGTTGACCGCCTGGATTTATTAAGGCGTTATTACCAAGTGCCGCTTAACGCCAGCGAGCTCAAGAAATATCCGCATTTACTATACAAGGCAGATTATTCAATTAATCGCTTATGCCCTTCGGGCGTAGCACCGCAACCTCTACCTTTCGAGCCTGTATAAACCTGTTTGACCAATGATTTAGGAGTTGGATGCATATCTAGATATCTTGTTATATATAGCAGTGATGGGAGCAACATTTAATTCTCATGGAAACCTTAGTTAAGAGGTAGAAAAGTACAACATTCACCATTAATTTAGCCAAATGCCAGTTTGGACAAGCAAGATTAAATACGACGGTTTTCGTACAGGCCAGTGAGGATACGTCCGTTGATGTAAAAATTAGGGCCATTGCCGGTTTCCTGTCCCTCAAGATAGAAAAATCTGTACAGAGGTTCCTGGAATGGCTGGTTATTATCGACTTTCTGTCCTCTTTTTTCTCAGGTTGCATCTCCACTTCTGAGTTAAACCAATATAAGATGAATTTCCTGGTCGAAGATTGGTGCGAAAGCTTTTAAATCGTTGAGAAGCGGTTGCTTTTTTTCGTCCACCCGTATTAAGAGTCCTGACTTTAATCAGTCAGCCCGTTCTATTTACAACACATGATGCCAGCGTTTATGCTGTGGGGGAGTGTTACTTCAATATTCAGAAATACCCCTCATACTGATATTGTGCATTCTATATCTTATTATTCTTCAAAGTTGAAACATCGCCAAAAAGAATTACGCCACTGTACAAGAAGAAGCCTCTTGCCTTAGTAATATCTTTGGAACATTTGGAACGTTTATTTGGGAAACCTCCCCCCATAAATTTATGGTAATTTGCCAATCACAACCCTAATTACATAATTCTATGAAATCAAAGAAACACCGGATCCTAAGGTGGGCTCTGAGGAATCCAACCATAACTTGATTAGTATTCAACACTTAAGTGGAACTCTTAATAGAAGTGCTGATGCCCTTTTCTCGCCCTTGAAAATATTACTTTAAAATGTAAAGTTAAGAGATGAGTGCTCTAAGAGCCTACTTATATATACCATAATATATATATATTATATATATATATATATATATATACTATATATATATAATATATTATGTATAATGAGGCAAAGAGGGAATGTAATGAGAGTATAGTTTTAACCAATAACGCTCTTCTATTGGGTGTGAAGCATGGGTGATGAATTTTGCAGTGAGAGAAGGGCTGGAGGCATGGAGAATCATGTCTGAGAGCAATGCTGTGGTGTGAATAAAATGCAGAGAATTCGTAAGTTTGGAAGTTTGGAGGAGGTGCGGATACAAAACTTTGTCCAGGAGGACTGAGGAAGGGTTGTTGAGTGTGTCGGACATGTGGAGAGAATGGAGCCGCAACATAAAAACTCAAGAGTGTATCAGTCTGTAGAGGAAGGAAGGCGGGGTAAGGGGTCGGCCTAGGAAAGGTTGGAGGGAGGGGGTAAAGGAGTTTCAGAGTGAGCGAGGGTGCCTTGGACTTCCCAGGCCAATGCGTGAGCGTGTTTGATAGGAAGATGAATGGAGAACAAATGTTTTTAATAATACTTGACGTGCTTTGGAGTGTGACAAATGAACATTTATGAAGGGGTTCCAGGGAAACCGCCAGGCCGAACTTGAGCTCCTTGGAGATGGGAAGTACATGCCTGCACTCTCTGAAGGAGGGGTGTTGTAATGTTGCAGTTTAAACTGTAGTGTAAGAAGCACACCCTTCTGGCAAGACCATATGGAGTTAATGATGGAGAAAAGTTTTTCTTTTTCGGGCCACCCTGCCTTGGTGGGAAACGGCCAGTGGATAATAAAAAAAAAAATAAATAATAATTCAAAAATATATATAAGATGGGGTTGTAAAGAGAAGTAAAATGCAGGGTCTTGGCAAGAGGCGTGGAGTTTTAAAAGATAAGAATCCCACATAAAATGGGAGTATGTCACAGTTGCTCCTTTGCGATACACTGTGCTCTTGGGAAGATTCTGAAGAGAAGTTGCAGAGATTGGATGAAATTTTGGTAGGGGTTGCAAAAGAAGAAAATTTGAAAGTGAATACAGGAAAGAGTCAAGGTTATGAGGATAACAAAAAGTTTAAGTGATGAAAGATTGAACATCAGATTGGTAGGGAGAGAGTCATGGAGGAGGTGAATGTATTCATATATCTGGGAGTGGACGTGTCAGCGGATGGGTCCCTAATGAAAATGAGGTGAATCAAAGAATTGTTAGGGGAAAAGGGTGAGTGGTGCATCTAAGGAGTCTGTGGAGACAAAGAACTTTGTCTTGGAGGCAAAGAGGGAATGTAATGAGAGTATATTTACCAACGCACTTAGATGATATGGGTGTGTAAGCATGGGTGATGAAATGTTCAGCGAGGTGAAGCTGGAGGCAGTTGGAGATGTCATGTCTGAGAGCTTTGTGTGGTGTGAATATAATGCATAGAATCGTAGTTTTTTGGAATTAGGAGAGGTCGGGATTACCAAAGATTGTTGTCCAGAGGTCTCAGGAAGGGTTGTTGAGGTGGTCGGAACATGTGGATAGGGAATGGAGCGAAACCATAATAACATCAAGAGTGTATCAGTCTTAGTGGAAGGAAGCGGGGTATGGGTATGCTAGGAAAGGTTGAGGAGGGAGGGGGTAAAGGAGGTTTGGAGTTGCGAGGGGCTTGGACTTCCAGCAGGCATGCGTGAGCGTGTTTGAAGGAGTGAATGGAGACAAATGGTTTTTAATACATGACGGTTTTGTTTGAGTGCGTGAGCAAATTAACATTTATGAAGGTGTTCAGGGAAACCGGCAGGCCGACTTGATCTTAGATGGGAAGTACAGTGCCTGCACACTGAAGGAGGGGTGTTAATGTTGCAGTTTAAAAACTATAGTGTAAAGCACCCTTCTGGCAAGACAGTGAAGGAGTGAATGATGAGAAATTTTTCTTTTTTTTTTTCGGGCCCAATACCACGCCTGCCTTGGTGGGAATCGGTCCAATGTGATAATATGAATAAAAAAAAATAAATATTATATATATATACAGATATGATATACATAATATATATTATAAATATATATATTATACACCTACCATCCGACTTACACCTGCACGACTTATGACCACTTAACGACTTACAACCGTGTTTTTTATGCCAAATTTCTTGGAAATAAACAACTATTTGTGTTGTTACATAGTGTTTATCCTAAACCTTCCATGAAAATACAGTACTAACAGCATAAAAAAGTAAAGTAAAACAAGAAATAACCAAAATAAAACAATAAAATAAAGTCATTACAAAAATGTTTTGTTGATATTCAGTAGTAAAGTTTCCGATTTAACGACCATTTCGACTTACGACCAGTTGGTTCTCGGAACCGAACTCAGGTTATATAAATATATAATAGTATAATAATATAAATATAATATAAATATATATATACATATATATATATTTAAATAACTATAAAAAATTAAATACAGTGACCCCCTTCTTAACGACACCTCCCAATGCAACCCAATTGTGTAAGTGTATTTATGTAATGCGTTTGTACGTGTATGTTTTGGGGTTTCTGAAATGGACTAATCTACTTCACAATACAGTGGAACCCCCGTTAACGATATTTTTTTCACTCCATAAGTATGTTCCATGTTGCCAGTAACTGACCGAATTTATTCCCATAAGGAATATTGTGAAGTAGATTATTCCTTCAGACCCGCCAAACATAAACGTACAAACGCAATTACATAAATACACTTACAAAATTGGTCGCATTTGGAGGTAATAATCGTTATGGCTGGGGTCCACTGTATTCCTTATGGGAACAAATTCGGTCAGTATTGGCTACCTAATCATACTTCTGGAATGAAAAAAATATTGTTAACGGGGGTCCACTGTATATATATAAAATATATATATATATATTATATATATATTAATATATATATAATATAAATAATATATATATATACAGGGGTCTCCCTCAACATCCCGTTTTCAGCTTTTGCGGCTTTCACACATTCGCAAATTCCCAACCGCCAAATTTCCAGCCACCAAAATCCCTCTGCCAAATCACATCTCAAGTTCCCTTCCGCCACCATTGTCGAGTCCTACTACCCTCCCTCCCGACCCCCCGCAACAGGCAGCCCAGCCCTCCCACACTCAGTGTGGTGAGTGTTTTTGTTTGTTCATTATTTGCTATTAAACTACAGTATAAATAATGTAACCCATTCATGACTGCATAATGGAATGGCTATTCGGACAGGTATTAGACGGTGAATCATGTGGTATTACTCTAGAAACACAGCAAAGAATCAAAAACATTTCCTGCACCTGCTAATAATAACAATTAGTAATAATAATAATAATAATAATAATTAAATAAGAATAATAAAAAAAAAAATAATACTAATAAATACGATATAAATGGAAGGAAGTGTAGCAAAAAACGAGGGGTGTTGACATCAATTCGTAGTTGGCTTTGTATTATGCTGGAAGTGAGCAATAATCCCGTGCTCTTCCAAACATTATCACAATAATTCTTGTTTGGGTGCTTGAGATTTGAGTGCGACTGGAGTGGTAGAGGCAGTGGTTAAGGCAGCTGTTGAGCAGCTGTTGAGGCACAGTGAGGCAGCGATTGAGGCAGTGGATGAGGCAGCGATTGAGCAGTGGTTGAGGCACTGTTGAGGCTGCTGTTTGAGGCAGCGATTGAGGCAGTGGTTGAGGCGCTGTTGCGGCAAGCGATTGGGCAGTGGTGAGGCAATCTGTTGAGGCAGCGATTGAGGCAGTGTGTATGAGGCAGCTGTTGAGGCAGTGATTGAGGCAGTGGTTGAGAAGCGATTGAGGGCAGTGGGGAGACTGCTGTTGGAAGAGCGATTTAGGCAGGGTTGATGCAGCCTGTTGAGGCAGTGTGAGGCCGCTGTTTTGAGGCAGCAATTGAGGCAGTGGGTGAGGCAGCTGTTGAATGCAGCGATTGAAGATCAGCTGTTGAAGGCAACGATTGAGGCAGTGGTGGAGACAGCTGTTGAGGCAGGCGTTGTAGGCAGTGGGTGAGGCACTGTTGAGGCAGCGAATGAGGCAGTGGTTTGATGCAGTTGTGAGGCAGTGATTGAGGCTGTGGGTGGAGCAGCTGTTTGAGGCAGCGCTTGAGGCAGTGGTTTGAGGCAGCTGTGAGGCAGTGGGTGAGGCATTGATTGAGGCTGTGGGTGAGGCAGCTGTTGAGGAAGCAATCAAGCAGTGGTAGGCCGCTGTTGAGGCAGCGATGAGCAATGGGATAGGCAGCTGTTTGAGGCATCGATGAGGCAGCTGTTGAGGCAGCGATTGGCAGTGGTTGAGGCAACGATTGAGGCAGTGGGTGAGACAGCTGTTGAGGCAGCGATTGAGGCAGTGGTGAGGCAGCTGTTGAGGCAAAGCGATTGATCAGTGGTTGAGGCAGTTGATTGTAGGCATGATTGAGTGCAGTGGGTGAGCAGCTGTGAAGCAGCGATTGAAGCAGTGGATTTTGAGGCAGCTTTTGAGGCAGTGGGTAGGCAGTGATTGAGGCTGTGGGTGAGGCAGCTGTTGATGAACAATCAGGCAAGTGTTGAGGCAGCTGTTTAGGCATGCGATTGAGGCAGTGGTTAGGCAGCTGTTGAGGCAAGCGATTGAGGGCAGCTGTTGAGGCAGCGATGAGGCAGTGGTTGAAGGCAGCAATTGAGGCAGTGGTGAGGCAGCTGTTGAGGCTGCTGTTGAGGCAGCATTGAGGCCAGTGGTTGATGCACTGTTTAGGCAGCGATTGAGTCATTGGGGTGAGGCACTGTTGAGGCACGATTGAGTCAGTGTTGAGCAGCCTTTGAGGCAGTGATTGAGGCAGTGGTTTGAGGCAGTGTTGAGGCAGCGTTGAGGCAGCGATTTGAGGCAGTGTTGAGGCAGCGATTGAGCAGTGGGTGAGGCTGCTGTTGAGGCAGCGATTGAGGCAGTGGTTGAGCAGCTGTTTGAGCAAGCAATTGAGGCAGTGTGGGTGAGGGCAGCTGTTGATGCAGCGATTGAAGACCAGCGTGTCGAGGCAGCGATTGTAGGAGTGGTTGAGGCAGTTTGATGAGGCAGTGGGTGAGGCAGCTGTTGAGGAAGCGATTGAGGCAGTGGTTGAGGCAGCTGTTGAGAGGCAGTGGGTGAGGCAGCAATGAGGCAGTGTGGTAGGCATCTGTTGAGGAAGCAATCGAGGCAGTGGTTGAGGCAGCTATGTTGAGGCAGCGATTGAGGCAGTGGTTGAGGCAGGGCGGTTGATGCAGCGATTGAGGCATGGTGAGGCAGGTGTTGAGGCAGCTGTTGAAGCAGCAATTGAGGCAGCCCCCCCGCCTTGTTGAGCAGCTGTTGAGGCACGATTGGAGCCGTGGTTTTTGAGGCAGCGATTGAGAACCGTGGGTATTAATAACATACATGTTATTAATAATAATAATTTTTTATTATCACACTGGCCGATATCCCACCAAGGCAGGGTGGCCCGACAAAGAAACTCATTACAACCATCATACACTCCATCACTGTCCTATGCCATAAGGGTTGCATATTACAAACTACAGTTTTAAACTGCAACATACACCCCCTCCTTCAGATTGCAGCACTGTACATCCCATCTCCCAGGACCTCAAGTCCCGGCCTGCCGTTTCCCCTTAATGCCCTCATAGAAAGTTACTTTGCTCACACTCCACAGCACGTCAAGTATTAAAAACCATTTGTCTCCATTCACTCCTATCAAACACGCTCATCGCATGCCTGCATGGAGAGTCCAATCCCCTCGCACACTAAACCTCCTTTACCCCCTCCCTCCAACCCTTCCTAGGCCGACCCCTACCCCCCTGCCTTCCACACAGACTGAAGATCACTCTTGAAGTCATTCTGGTTTCGCTCCATTCTCTCTACTTGTCCGAACCACCCAACAACCCATTCCTCGCCCCGTCTGGACAACATTTTTGGTAATCCCGCACCTCACTCCTAACTCCAAACTAACTACGAATTTCTCTGCATTATATTCACAACCACACATTGTTGCCCTCCAGACATGACATCTCCACTGCCTCCAGCCTTCTCCTCGTTGCAACATTCATCACCCACAGCTTCACACCCATATAAGAGCATTGCAAAACTATACCCTCATACATTCCCTCTTTGCCCGTCCAATGACAAAGTTCTTTTGTCTCCCACAGACTCCTAAGTGCAAACCACTCACTCTTTTTCCTCCCTCTCAATTCTATGATTCACCTCATCTTCATAACCCATCCGCTGACACGTCCACGTCCCAAATATCTGAATACGTTCACATCCACCTCTCATACTCTCCAACCTCATCCCTCCAAATCATGATATTCAATCTTTCATCACCTAAACTTATTGTTATCCTCATAACCTAACTCTTTCCTGTATCACCTTTAATTTAATATTATAAATAATAATATGTACTATTATTATTAATAATATATATGTTATTAAATACCACTGCCCCAACTGCAGAATTATTTGTGAAATGTATGTGAAAGAGCAACTGAGACAATGCTCACTCCACTCCAACATAAACAAAGCCACACTGACGATGTGTCAAACCACTCCCTCGTATTTTTGTACAATTTCCTATTTCAATTATATCGTATATTATTATTATTATTATTAATATTATTATATTATTATTATTAATATTATTACTATTGTTATTATTAGCAGTAGCACAAATGCTTGATTCTTTGCTGTGTCAAGAGTAAACACATGATGTCACCGTCTAATACCTGGTCCGAATAGCCGTGATTCCAATATGTTAGTCATAATGGGTTTGCATTTTTATACTGTAGTTTAGATAGCAAATACCGAACAAACAAAACACTCACCACACTGAGTGTGGGAGGCTGGATGCCAGGTTCAGGGGTCAGGGAGAGGTAGTAGGACCTCGCAGTGGTTGAGGAAGGGAGGAGGCAATTGGTGAGAGGTAATGGCGGAGTCTGTGGTATTTAAAAACATACATGTTATTAAAGCATAACATGTATATTTTTAGTACAGTTTTTATGACTTTTTCATGTATTTTATGGTTGTTCACGGTTCAACAAGTTAAGGAAGCAGTATTGTATTACATTTCCCTACAATATACCTGGGGCAAACCAAACATTCAAGGATTTTCAACATTCGCGAGGCTCCTTGATCCCCTAACCCTTCGCGAATATATATATATATATTATATATATATATATATATATATATATATATAAATATAAATATATATATATATATATATAGTATTTATAAATGATAATAATATATATATATATATATATAGTTATAAATATATATATAATAAACATTGGACCCCCCGCAATAACGATATATAATCCGTTCAGAGAGCTCCCATTGTATCAAAATTAACGTTATGCGATGAATTCCCAATAAGAATAAGGAAATCCAAATTAATCCGTGCAAGAACACCCAAAAGAATGAAAAAAAATTTTTATTACCACATGAAATATACATTTTCCTTCCTACACACAAAAGAGAAGGATACATGCAACAAAAGGGAGGTAGAGTAAGTACACGCACAGTATATATAGTGCATGTACTACTCTACTAAATGAAGAATAAATGACACTTACCATCATTGAAGATGCAGCAATGACTTTTGAGATACTGTGTCCTGTGAGTGCCTTTTCTCGCTGAGTACTGTAGGTCCTGTTTGTCATTTTCTTCCAAACAGGCCTTATCACTCTGTGTAATGCCACTAAACGATTCTTAAATCTCTCAAACCAACCTTTGCTGGCTTTTAAATTCACCAATATGAGCACTAGTTCCAGCGTTTTTTCCCTCTTCACCTGGGTGTTAATCGACTGGTGTGGGTTTGCATCCTGGGAGACAAGATTAAGGACACCAATGGAAAATAAGTTAGAGAGTCCTTCGTCCTTCGAGAACTCTGACTTTCTTGGGTTAACCTGGGTTGCTAACCCACTGGGGTTAATTGTTTTTCTTGTATTCTCAAAAAGCCACACCAACAACAGTGCACACAGCAGCCTACAGTGCTACAGCAGCAGCAGCAGTCAGCTGACAGTGCTACAGCAGCAGCATCACTGACATTGCTGACACAGCAGCTGACAGTGCTACAGCAGCAGCAGACGATGCTACAGCATCAGCAGAGGTGGGGGTACTACAGCAGCAGCAGCAGACGGTAACTACAAGCAGCAGCACAGACGTACTACAAGCAGCAGCAGCACAGCTGTACGGTGGTACAGCAGCAGCGCAGCAGCTGACAGTGCTACAAGCAGCACAGCAGCAGCAGCATCAGCTGACAATGCAGCAGAAGCAGCAGCTGACAGTGCTATAGCAGACACAGCAATGCTACAACACAGCAGATGGACTACAACTGCAGCAGCAATTCAGCAGCTAATGTGGTACAGCAGCAAGCAGCAGCGCACAGTCAGTACTACAGCAGCAGCAGCAGCTGATGGTGCTACAGCAGCACAGCCAGCAGCTGACTGGCTACAGCAGCAGCACAGCAGATGACAGTGCTACAGCAGCAGCAGCAGCTGATGGTACTACAACTGCAGCAGCATCAGCAGCTAATGGTGGTACAGCAGCAGCAGCAGCAGCAGCAGACAGTGCTACAGCAGCAGCAGCGCAGCAGCTGATGGTGCTAACAGCAGCAGCAGCAGTTTCTGAGGGTGGTACAGCAGCAGCAGCAGCAAGCTGACCGTGCTACAGCAGCAGCAGCTCAGCAGCTGTCAGTGCTACAGCAGCAGCAGCAGCAGCAGCAGCAGTTGACCATGGTACCAAAGTAATTCGATAATATATCCACCCTTTTTACCACAGGGTTGGCACTAAAGCTTTCTTGGGGCCCATGGTCACTAAATTTTGCAGATAAATCACCAAAACACTGCAATAATACGAAATGTTACGATTGTATGCTTGGATGTGACCGCGGAGGCTGGCTTGTAAACAATGCCAACCGCGGAAAACATGTGAGGCTGGCTCAGGCCGCATCATAGACCGCGTCCTCTACGAACATGTTGAGCGGGTTTTTTAGCGGTATGGCAGGCAAAATCTTAGCGATAAAATGTATCGGTATGTGGGCCGATTTAACGTTATGTGATGCCAAACGTATGTGTGGGTCCACTGTACATATAAATATATATATATATCATATATATATATATATATATATATATATTATAAATAATCTATAGTATATATATATATATATATATATATAATTAAAATACAGTGGACCCCCGGTTTAACGATATTTTTTCACTCCAGAAGTATGTTCAGGTTCCACTACGACAGAATTTTGTCCCATAAAGGAAATACTGTGAAGTAGATTAGTTCCATTTCAGACCCCCAAACATACACGTACAAAACGCACTTACATAATGACACTTACATAGTTGGTCGCATTCGAGGTGATCGTTATGCGGGGGTCCCACTGTATATATCTATATATAATAAATATATATATATTATATATATATATATATATATATATATATATAAAATGTATAAATACATTCTATATATATATATATATATAAATATATATATATATCTATATATAAATATATATATATATATATAAAAATATATATATATATGTGTGTGTATATATATATATATACAGTGGACCCCCGGTTCGCGATACTAATCCGTTCCTAAGAGCTCATTGTAAACCAAAAATATCGAAAGCAAATCCATTTTCCCCATAAGAAATAAGGAAATCAAGTTAATAATTCCGTGCAAGACACCCAAAAGTAGAAAAAAAAAAACTTTTACCACATGAAATATTAAGTTCAGTGGCATAGCATACCTGGAGTTTTACCTGGAGAGAGTTCCGGGGTCAACGCCCCGCACCCTTCTGGTGACCAGGCCTCCTGGTGGACAGCGCCATGATCAACCAGCTGTACTGCTGGGCTGCACGCAAGCCAACGTAACAGCCACAGCCTGGCAGATCAGGAACCGACTTTAGGTGCTTGTCATGTGCCAGCTTGAAGACGCCAGGGTCGTTTGGTAATCCGCCCTTAATGTACGCTGGGAGGCAGTTGAACAGTCTCAGGCCCCTGACAACTTATTGTATGGTCTCGTTAATGTGCTAGAGACACCCCTGTTTTTCATTGGGGGGAGTTGATCTTTTCCCCCAAGCTTTTGCTTTAGTGAGTGATTTTTCTGTGAAAGTGGTACACCCCTTCGGGTTTCCGGTGAATAACTGTACCCCCGCAAGAATTACAAAACAACAAAACAAAAAGGGAAAATAAAAACGAAAGAAAGTTGACAATTATTTTAATGAATTGGGGATTAAAGGGATGGGGGGAGGGGAGAGGTGGATGGGTTGGCATTTGGGGGTTTCCCCCCATTGGATGAGGTAGCAAGCCTTTTCGGGGATTCCCTTTCTTTTTGCCAAGGCCACGAGGGCAGGACTTCGCACCAAAAAGGGGCCAGCCCACCACCAAATCACACAAGAACCTCGATTCTTAATTTTTCAAACCAATTTTGGGCCAAATTTCACCATACACCCAGGCAGGAAATTTTTTTACCAAATCGTCTGCAATGTCTGGGTTTTTAAAAAGATGCTTGAGAGGCATCTCCTGCATCTGTTTTTCTTTATCCCACCAAAACAGTCCTCAACATTTTCTAACAGCGGTTTCATTTTTTTCGAAACACAGTTGCATCTTTTGCGGGAACAGTTTCCCTTTTGCCGTTTTTCTGCCCTAATAAAAGGGGTTTTGTTTGGGGTTTACAACAACCTGACCAGCTCCGACCACGCACTCCACTTAAATTTTTTGAAATTATTTTTTCTATTTCAACAGCTTAGCCCCCTTGGTCTCGAAGGGTTGGCACGGGGATTTTCTTGGGGCCCATGGGGATTTATTTTGCAAAAACAGGCACTAAAATTAGTGATAAATGGAAAATAGGAATGTCCAAAGTATCCCTTGTGCCGCACACTGGCTGGTTTTTAAAACACTGGCCAACGGGCAGTTCAGGCACACAGAACATCTGACGAACCCATCGCATAGGGGTTTTTTGTATGGGAAAGCGAGGAAAATTTTTAGCTTTAATGCTTTGTTCCGTTTTATGGGATACCGATCTTTGCGAACCCGGGGGGTCCACTGAAAATTGACACATTATTTTTTTCTTTTTTTAATAATTTTCTTTTACATTGACGTATATGACTGTTATGAAAACCTTTGCTTTTGATGTGACAAAGTATCGAGTTAAGTCAACATGGAGACCCCTGCACCCTATGTCTGAGACTCCCTTTTCTCGAATTGTGATGGATCCCAAATCCAGATAGTTCTTTGGCCCATTTTCCAAAAGTTCATCCTCTGGAAAATTACCATGCTGTCGACTTTTTTGGTCCCCCATTCTTCAGTCTCCTACATGCCTTTTTTTACCACGGGGGACGTTTCTAAAAGAAGAAATTACGAGTACGTTGCAAACTCCCACTGTGACCTATTGTTGACAGGATGGGGTTTTGTATTTTGGAGATATTCATCCTGTAATTTTTAACTGTTGAAAGACAATATGTTTTAAACACTTAATATTTAGCGCGAAAGCCCCGTTTTAGCTAAAAAGAGATTTTTCGGCTTTAAATTTTATTTCTGTCAATTATAAAAAAACCATGGTATTACACTATTATTATTATCGATTGTGTTTTTTTAGATTTTATTTTTGTTAGGTAGGATTTCTTATATGTTATGAACATACAAAGCCTTGGAACCATCAGGAAATTTTTTCACTTGTTTATGTTGTCTTATGACGTTGGGTCCGTGACCCAAACCTGATGATGGCAACAGAGGGCGGGAAGTCGCCCGCCCCCTGTTCTCCCTTTGAGTAATGATTGATATTGGTTCTCTTTGGGGTATACAGTTCGAAGGGTTTGAGATTCAGTTTTAGAGCTCCCATAGTTTTTTTTCTCATTGCCTGAAGATTGTTTTAAATTTTTTTATATTCTTGTCAGTTCAGCAATCCTTAGATACTTTTCAGACAAACCTTCTTTTGTCCCCTTTAGGGCCCAGATTCAAAGGTCTTGTTGAATTTTACTTTTGTAGTTTGAGTTTACACAGTCTTTTTAAGGAAAAGAGTAATGTTATGAAGATTTAAAACTGCGGAAGAAAAATTTAATCTTCTTTCTTAATGTGATATTTCCATGAATCTGAACTAAATAGAAATAATTTTCTTGAAATTTTTATTGTCAAAAGAAATTAACATATAATATTATGTACAAAGAGAAGATAAAGTATTTATTAAAATATTTTAATAAATTTGAAATTATTCAAGGGATTTCTCATGGTTTATTATTTTCCTAGACCTAAAATACCCTTAACCTAATCCCCAAAACTTGTTGCCTAAGAAAAAATTGCAACGACCAAATCTGAAGTTCTTTATAAAATTTTTTATTCGCAACAGTCTGCCAGAGCAGAAATGTTTCTGATGCTTGTCAGAAAAATAATCAATGATGAGACTACCAGAGAGATTTTATGAGCCTGAAAAGACCAGATAAAGTTACTGATGAGTCGCCAGGCAGATAAGATGGGAGTTGCCAGAGGATAATTTTTGTGAAAGGGCTGCCGAGCAGATAATTTTTTGTGACTTTTCCCCCCCCTCGATAAGATAATGCTACTATGGACTCCAGAGAAGATGTTACTGATGAGTATGATAGACCAAATAATGTTTTGTGTTGCCAGAGCAGATATCTACTGGCGAGTCGCCAGAGCAATAAGTTACTGATGAGCTGTAAAAGCAAATAAGTTACGATGATTTTTCCCGAGCAGATAATGTTACTGTTGGTCTGCCGAGCAGATGTTACTGAGATTCTGCCAAGCAGTGTTATGAGAGTTTGCCAGAGCAGATAGTTTCGATGAGTCTGCCAGAGCATAAGCTTTGAGAGTCTGCCAGAGCAATAATGTTTTTGATGAGTTGCAGAGCAGACAAAATTTCAGAGATTGCCAGAGCAGAAAAAAGTTACTGAGAGTTGCAAAAGCGAAATGTACTGATGAGTCTGCCGAGTAGAAATGTATGGGTGGTCTGCCAGGTAGATAATGTTTTCTGTGTCTGCCCGGGCAAAAATAATTTTACTGTAAAACTGCCAGGAGATAATGTTTTGATGAGTCTACCGAGCAGAAAAAACTTTATGAGAGTCAGCAGAGCAGATAATGTTATGATGAGTCCCCGCCAGAGCAGATAAAGTTCTGAAGAGTCGCAGAGCAAAATGAAATGATGATCTGTCACACCCGATAATGCTCTGGGGGTCTCCAGTCAGAAAATTTTACGAGAGCCCCGCAAAATCTTTACTGAAGGTTTTACAGAGCAATAAGTATGATGGTCTGCCAGGAATAAAGTTTCTGATGAGTCTGTCAGGCAATAATGCTACGATGAGTCTCCAAGTAGATAAGGTTTGGGGTGAGTCCCAGAGTAAAAAATGTTTTTGCATGAGTCTGCCAGAGTAGATAATGTTACGATGAGTCTGAAGAGTAGAAATTTGGTTTTCTGGTATCTGCCAAGAGTAATGTTACTGATGAGTCTGCAGAGCAGATAATGCACTGATGAGTTGAAGGATAATGGTAGTGATGAGTCTCCCCGACAACAATGTTCCGATGAGTTTTGAAGAAAGATATGTTTACTGATTTATCTACCAAGCAGATAAGTTACTGAAGTCTGCCAGAACGATAATGTTACTGATGAGTCTCCAGAGCAGATAATTTTTATAATGGTCTGCCGAGCAATATGTTAATATGAGTCAACAGAGCGATAATGTTTCCCGATGAGTTTGGAAAAAGATAATGTTACGATGATCACCAAGCAGATAATGCTAGTGATGAGTCTGCAGACGATAATGTTTCTTGGTCTAACAGAGCAGATAATGTTACTGAGAGTTGCCCTAGCAGAAATGTTACTGATGACTGCCGAAAGATAATGTTAAAGATGAGTCTGCCAAGGCGATAAAGTTGTGAGTCTGCAAGGAAACTAAGTTTGCTGATGAGTCTACCAGAGCAGAAAATGTTATGATGGTTACCAAGCAGATATTATGGTGTGTTGCCAAGAATAATGCAGATGAGTCTGCAGAGTAGATTTATGGAGAGTCTGTCAGAGAAAATATTGTGAGAGCCTGCCAGGCAGAAATGCTCTGTGAGTCTCCCCGAGTATATAATGTTACTGATGATCGCCAGAGAAATAAGTTTCTGAGGTCTGCCAGAGCAGATAATGCTCTGGCGATCTGCCAGAGAGGTAATGTTACGTGAAACTGCCGAGCAGATAATGGTTTATGATTACCCGAGCGATAAATTTAAATTTTAGCACCCGAGCGATAATGTTACGATGATCTGCCGGCAGAAAAATGTTACTGATGAGTCTACCAAGGGAGTAATGTTCTGATGAGTCTGACAGAGCAAATAAAGTTTTTGATGACGCCCCCCAGAGTAAGTTACTGATGGTCTACCAACCAAAATGTTACAGTGGTCTGTCAGCTGTTGCTGATCCTTGTGGGTTTTTAAACATAGCATTTAGTATCATCCCTGTGTTTAGATGGGGACCCCTTTTAGGCCCGTGACTTTGTGTGACACACGGGGAAGTGCATGTGTAGGCTCGTACCTCTGCCCCCCTTCCCGGCCCGGAGACCCCCAAAGAACACGGTAAGGCTTGGGCTCCATTCCCCCATCATCTTGTTCTGACAATATATTTACCATCCCAAAAAGTGTTTACCTTTAACCCGATATTCCCTTTAAGAACCCCCACGATAAAATGGTGGCAGCGGAGGGCCTGAATTCTGACGATTACAGCGATTTTGGAGATAAAATTTCGACCACAAGCGGCCATTTGTTTTTCACCCTAGGTTCGTGGTTCACCCCAGCCAGTACCCCAAGTCGCTACCGCCCAAGCCCTACCAGCTTCACATTATTTTACTGGGGCAGTTCTTTTTATATGTTTTTCTGTTATTTGCCACTCCCGAGGTTGACCCCAGTTTGCAAAAAAAACCAGCTTCCCGTTGTGGTGGGGGGGTCTAAACAACCGAGCCAAGTCGACCAGTTACTCCATCCATTCCCTTTTCCTGCCCGCCCGCTTCCACCCCTGCTGTGTCATCGTTGGGAAGTTGTCAAACCATTCGTGTGAAGGGTTAAGAATAAGCCAGCGCAAAATAACCCAGGTGTCTTACCCCCGTACCAGCCAAACCACGTGAGTGTCTTCATGCTTGTGATTCAAGCTCCAAGCTTTTTGAATGCACTTTTTTTTATCCCTGTGGTGTGTGTATTTTGTGGGTGTATTTTAAGCCAGCCGCTTAGAAATATCTTCATGGCTGGGGCTGTTTTTCAGTGAGGGTTACGCCGTTCAACCCCTAAGCCCCACCCACGACCAGTGTGTCTCCCCATTGCCCGGTCTCAGCCCTGTTAACCCACAAAACCCCAACTCCTACCCCTTACCCATACCAAAATTATCAGTGTTTTGGGATGCTAAGGGTTGTAGCACCATATTTTAAGGACCACATAGGGGGTCAAGAGCTAGGGTGTTTACGCCACCTTATAAAGCCCCTGTTTTTTGTCTTTCGTCGATTTAAGCACAATTTACGATCACCTGTGCAGAGGACAGCGCAAGACGATTAAACATTCCTTACTCTCCCCCAAACATCACCTATTTTTTACCAAATTGTTACAGCGATAATTTTTTTTTTTAGAACATTTTTGGGGTGTTGGACATTTTTTTTGGTTCCCCTGATTTTTTTCTTAGTGATATTCATGATTTGATCGACTCAGTGTTTGAAATTTCATTAATTTTTTTAATTCCTAATTCAGTGTTTAAATTTTTTTGGGTATTTTTTCATGCTGGGGTTTTGTTGTGTGTCTTTTTTTTACACTTTAAAAGTACCTAGGGTTTTTTCCTTTGTTGTGTGTGCAACTTGAGCATATAGAATTTTGTTTTTACTTTGAATCACTTTTTGTTTCAAATTCCAGTGAAGTTTTCGTAATTTTTTACCATATTCTGCATCACAAAATC
>NC_069403.1:42127-61034 GCF_026875155.1 Cherax quadricarinatus
AAATATTATTTTTTGAAAAAAAATAAAATTTTTTTCCAAAAAAAAAAATTTCTTTTTTAAAAAAAAAAAAAATTTTCGGGGGGGTTTTTGGAAAAATTTTTTTGAAGAAAAAAAAAAGAAAAGAAGTTAAAAAAAAAATTTTTAAAAAGAAATTTAAAAAAAAAAAATACAAAAAAAAAAAAGAAAAAAAAAAATTTTTTTAAAAAAAAAAATTTTCCCTAGGGGAATTTTTTTAAAAAAAAAAAAAAGGAAATTTTAAAAGAAAAGGGGGCCCCAAAAAAAATGGGGGGGGCCTAAAAACTTTTAAAAGGGGAAAAAATTTAAAAAAAAAAAAAAGATATTTTCACAAAAAAAAGGGAGAAAAAAGGGGAAAATTTTGGATAAAAAATTTTTAAAAAAGAAAATTTGGTAAATTTTAAAGGGGTTTTAAAAAAAAAATTTTTTTAAAATTTTAAAAAAGGGGGGGGAAAAAAAAAAGGAGGGGAAATTCAAGAAAAACCCTTAAAAAAAAAAAATTGGGAAAAAAAATTTTGGGGATAAGGGTTAAAAGGGTTTCAAAAAATAAATATTTTAAAAAAATTTTTAAAAAAATTTTAAAAAAAAATTTTTAAAAAAAAAGGAAACCTTTGTAAATTTTTTGGGAAAAAAGGGAAAAATTTTTTTAAAAAAAAACAATGGTTTAAAAGGAAAAAATAAAAGGAAAAAAAAATTTTAAAAAGGGGAAAAAAAAAAAAAAAGGAAAGAAAAATAAAACATTTTAAACGAAATGGGTGGAAAAAAGAAAATTACGGATTCTGAGAACCCAAATGATTTGAAGTTAAAAAATTTATTTAATTTAAAGAAAATGGAATTTTAATTTTTAAATATAAAAAAACTTTATAAAAAAAAATTAAAGAATTAAGAAATTTAAGAATAACTAAAGATAAAAACAGAAAAAAGAAAAATATGGGAAAAAAAAAATTTTAAAAAAAAGAAATTTTAAAAAAAAAAATTTAACAATTGGAAAAAAGGTGTGTTGGGGGAGTGAAATTTTATTTTGGAAAACCCAAAGTGAAAAAATTGTGTAACCCAAAAAAAAAAAAGGTTAATAATTGGAAAAATTTGGAAATGGTTTTAAAAAAGGGTAAAACCCTTAGAGTGAAAAACACGGGTAAGGAGGGTGGCTATGGTTTTTTTTTAACGGCGAACCCATTGGACACACTGCTGGGTTTTTTTTAGGGGGGGCTAACCTCACAAAACACCAAAAAGATGAAAATTTCAACCGGCGGCAAAAAAACACCCAAAAATACTCCCGCAACGGTAAAAAAGGGCCCTAAAATGCTTACTTAATACACGAGAAACTCCACGTGGCCAGAGGGGTAAAAACCTTTGGGTTAGTTGCTAGCTGGCTTTTCTTTTAACCCCCAAACCCACAAAATGGCTGCTTTTTTCCAACGGGGCCCCACGGGTGGAAGGCTTTCAGGAAAGGAATTGGATGGGGGAGCTAGGCTCGATTTGGCTCGGTTGTTTAGACCCCCCCACCACAGACTGGAGCTGGCTTATTTTGCAAACCCCGCGGTCAACCCCTCGGAGGATGCAAATAAGCGAAAACACAAAATACAAAGAACGACCAGTGAATAAGTAGAACTGGAGAGCTTGGGCGAGTAGCTGACTTGAGTAGCTGGCTGGGGTGAACCACGTAGGCCTACTGGTGACACGAAAGGGCCGTCTTGCGGGTCGAAATTTATCTCCAAAATCGATGTAACCGTCAGAATTAACGGGCCCCGCTGCCACCATTTTCTAGGGTTCTTAATGGAGATATCGAGGTTTAAGTAACAAAAATTGTTGATGGTAACATATATTGTCAACAGAATGATGTGGAATGGAGCCCAGCCTTACCGTGTTCAGTCGGATGTCTGCCGCCGATGAAGGGGGGAAAGGGGTACACCCTCACATGCACATCCCGTGATGTCACACAAAGTCACAGGCCTACAAGGGATCTCCTATCTAAAGCACATGGATGATACTAATATGCTATGTTATATAACACAAGGATCAGCAACTATGCTGACAGACTCATCTGTAACATTTTTCTGTCTGGTAGAATCTCAGAAACTTTAAATCTGCTCTGGCAGACTCATCAGTAACATTATTTGCTCTGTCAGACTCATCAGTAACATTATCTCCTCTGGTAGACTCATCAGTAACATTTTCTGCTCTGGCAGACTCATCAGTAACATTATCTGCTCTGGTAGACTCATCAGTAACATTATCTGCTCTGGTAGACTCATCAGGACCATTATCTGCTCTGGCAGATTCATCAGTAACATTACCTGCTCTGGCAGACTCGCCAGTAGCATTATCTGCTCTGGCAGACTCATCAGTAACATTATCTTCTCTGGCAGACTCATCAGTAACATTATATACTCTGGGAGACTCATCAGTAGCATTATCTGCTCTGGCAGGCTCATCAGTCACATTATTTTCTCTGACAGACTCATCCATAACATCTACTCTGACAGACTCATCAGTAGCATTATCTGCTCTGGCACACACACCAGTAATATCTGCTCTGGTAGACTCATCAGTAACATTTTCTGCTCTGGTAGACTCATCAGCAACATTAGTTTCTCTTGCAGACTCATCAACATTATCTGCTCTGGCAGACTCATCATTAACATTATCTGTTCTGGCAGACTCATCAGTAACATTATCTGCTATGGCAGACTCATCAGTAACATTATCTGCTCTGTTAGACTCATCAGTAACATTATCTGCTCTGGCAGACTCATCACTAGCATTATCTGCTCTGGTAGACTCATCAGTAACATTATCTGTTCTTCTAAACTCATCAGGAACATTATCTGCTCTGTTAGACTCATCATTAACATTATCTGCTCTGGCAGACTCATTAGTAACATTATCTGCTCTGGCAGACTCATCAGTAACATTATCTGTTCTGGCAGACTCATCAGTAACATTATCTGCTCTGGTAGACTCATCAGTAACATTATCTGTTCTTCTAAACTCATCAGGAACATTGTCTGCTCTGGGAGACTCATCACTACCATTATCTGCTCTGGCAGACTCATCAGTAGCATTATCTGCTCTGGCAGACTCATCAGTAACATTATCTGCTCTGGCAGACTACTCAGTAACATTATCTACTCTTGCAGACTCATCAGTAACATTATCTACTCTGGCAGACTCATGCATAACATTATCTACTCTGGCAGACTCATGCATAACCTTATCTACTCTGGCAGACTCATCAGTAGCATTATCTGCTCTGACAGACTCATCAGTAACATTATCTCCTCTGGCAGACTCATCAGTAACGTTATCTGCTCTGATAGACTCTTCAGTAAGATTACTCTTGCCAGGCCTTCAGAAACATTTCTGATCTGGTAACTCACCATAGCATTATCTGTGTGACAGACTCACAGTATCATTATCTGCTCTGGCAGACTCATCAGTAACATTATCTGCTCTGGCAGACTCATCAGTAACATTATCTGCTCTGCTAGACTCATCAGTAAGATTTTCTGCTCTGGTAGACTCATCAGTAACATTATCTGCCCTGGCAGATTCATCAGTAACATTATCTGCCCTGGCAGATTCATCAGTAACATTATCTACTCTGGCAGACTCATCCATAACATTATCTACTCAGGCAGACTCATCAGTAGCATTATCTGCTGTAGCAGACTCATCAGTAACATTTTCTGCTCTGGCAGATTCATCTGTAACATTGTCTGCTCTGTCAGACTCATCAGTAACATTATCTGCTCTGGCAGACTCATCAATAGCATTATCTGCTCTGGCAGACTCATCAGTAACATTATCTGCTCTGGCAAACTCATCAGTAACATCTGCTCTGGCAGAATCATCAGTAACATCTGCTCTGGCAGACTCAACAGTAACATTATCTGCTCTGGAAACTCATCAGTAACATTATTTGCTCTTACAGACTCATCAGTAACATTATCTGCTCTGGCAGACTCGCCAGTAGCATTATCTGCTCTGGCAGACTCATCAGTAACATTATTTGGTCTATCATACTCATCAGTAACATCTTCTCTGGTAGTCTCATCAGTAGCATTATCTTATCTGACAGAGTCATCAGTAACATTATCTGCTCTGGCAGACTCATCACTAAAATTATCTGCTCTGGCAGACTCGCCAGTAGCATTATCTGCTCTGGCAGACTCATCAGTAACATTATCTGGTCTTTCAGAGTCATCAGTAACATCTTCTCTGGTAGTCTCATCAGTAGCATTATCTTATCTGACAGAGTCATCAGTAACATTATCTGCTCTGGCAGACTGTTGCGAATAAGAAATTTTATAAAGAACTTCAGAGTGTGGTCTGTTGCAATTTTTCTTCTTAGGCAACAAGATATTGGATTAGAGTTTAAGGTATTTTAGTGTCTAGGAGAAATAATTACCACTGAGAAACTCCATTGAATAATTTTCAAATTTATTAAAGTATTTGAATATAATACTTTATCTTCTCTTTGTACATAATATTATATGTTAATACTTTATGTACAATAAATTTACAAGAATATATATATACGTATTTAGTTCAGATTCATGGAAATATCACATTAAGAATGAAGATTAAATTTTTCTTCCTGCAGTTAAGTCTTCACTAACATCTACGTCTTTGCCTTAAGAAGACTGTGTAAACTCAAACTACAAAATGTACAAGATTCAACAAGACCTTTGAATCTGGCCATAAAGGAGACAGAAAGCAAGAGTTTGTCTGAGAAGACGTATCTCTAAGGATTGCTGAACTGACCAAGAATATAAATATCAAAACAATCTTCAGAGCAATGAGAAACAAACTATGGGTCAGCTCTAAAGCTGAATTCTCAAACCCATTCGAACTGTATACCCCTAAGAGAGAACCAATATACAATCATTACTCAAGGCTAGAACAGGGAGCGGACTGACTTCCTGCCAGTCTGTTGACCCATCATCAGGTTGGATCACGTGACCCAAACGTCAGTAAGACAGACATAAACAAGTGAACAATTTACCTGATGGTTCCAAGGCTTTTGTATGTTCTATATACATATAAGAAATCCTACCTAACAATAATAATATCTAAAAATCATCAATATCGATAATAATAATAGTGATAATACCATGGTATATTTTATATATTGACAGAAATAATATAACGCCGAAAGTCTCTATTTTAGCTATAAACGGGGACTTTCGCGCTATAATATTAAGTGATAATCATATTGTCTTACAACAGTTAAATATTACAGGATGACATATCTCCAAGATACAACACCCCACTCCTGTACAACAATAGGTCACAGTAGGGAGTTTGCAAGCGTACTCGGTAATATCTTCTTTATAGTAAACGTCCTCGTGGTAAATAAGGCATGTAGGATGACTGAAGAATGGAGACCAAAGAAGTCGATCAGCATGGTAATTTGCCAGAGGATGAACTTTTGGAACAATGGCCGAAAGAACTATCTGGAGTGGCATCCATCACAATTCGAGAATAGGAGTCTCAGACATAGGACTGTCAGGGTCATCCATGTTGACTTAACTCGATACTTTGTCACATCAATGCAATGGTTTTCATAACAGTCATATACTGTCAATGTAAAAGAACATTATTAACAAAAGAAAAAAAATATATGTGTACATATACAGTGGACCCCCGGTTCGCAATGCTATCGGTATCCGATAAATCTGGTAACAGATGCATTATATCGCATAAAATTTGCCTCGCTTCCCGATACAAAACCCAGTATGCGATGTGGTTCGTACGAGATGTGTCAATGTGTGGCCTGAACTGCCCCGTGTGTGCCAGTGTTTACAAGCCAGCCAGTGTGCGCGCATCTAAGGATACATTCGGTACATTCCATATTATCCATATTATCACTAATTTTAGTGCCTGTTTTTGCAAAATAAGTCACCATGGGCCCCAAGAAAGCTCCCAGTGCCAACCCTTCGAGACCAAGGGTGCTAATGACGTTGAAATAAGAAAGAATAATTGCAAAGTAGAAAGTGGATGCGTGTGTCGGAGCTGGTCAGGTTTTAAGTAAACCCCAATCAACCATCTCTACTATAGTGAGCAAGAAAACGGCAATCAAGGGAAACTGTTTTCCCGCAAAAGATGCAACTGTTGATTACAAACAGTGACCGCAAGTGTTAGAAATGTTGAGAGACTGTTTTTTGGTTGGATAAATGAAAAACAGATAGCAGGAGATAGCATCTCTCAAACAATCATTTGTGAAAAGGGAGACAGTTTGCATGACGATTTGGTAAAAAAAATTGCCTGCAACATGGTGATATGAGTGAATTTAAGGCCAGCAAAGGTTGGTTTGAAAGATTTAAGAATCGTAGTGGTATACATTGTGTGATTAGGCATGGTGAGGCTGCCAGTTATGTTGTGTGACAGAAGTCCAGTGACTCTCAAGCTGGTCCTAGTGGCATTAAAAGAAGGGAAGTAACCCCGGAAAAGGACTTGCTACCTCAAGTCCTAATGGAGGGGGATTCCCCTTCTAAATGCTAACACCATCCACACTCTCCCCTCCTCCCATCCCTTCAATCATCACCAGATTTTCATTAAAGGTAATTGTCAACTATTCTTTCGTTATTTATTGTCATTTATTGTTATTGTTGTTATTGTAATTACTATGCGGGAGAGATACATGATTATGTACACCTGGAAAATCCTAGAGGGACTAGTACCGAACTTGCACACGAAAATCACTCACTACGAAAGCAAAAGACTTGGCAGACGATGCAACATCCCCCCAATGAAAAGCAGGGGTGTCACTAGCACATTAAGAGACCATACAATAAGTGTCAGGGGCCCGAGACTGTTCAACTGCCTCCCAGCGTACATAAGGGGGATTACCAACAGACCCCTGGCAGTCTTCAAGCTGGCACTGGACAAGCACCTAAAGTCGGTTCCTGATCAGCCGGGCTGTGGTTGTACGTTTGGGTTGCGTGGCCAGCAGTAACAGCCTGGTTGATCAGGCCTCTGATCCACCGGGGGCCTGGCACAGACCGGGCTGCGGGGGCGTTGACCCCCGGAACTCTCTCCAGGTAAACTCCAGGTATGCTATTGCACTGAACTTAATATTTCATGTGGTAAAGTTTTTTTTTTTCATACTTTTGGGTTCTTGCACGATTAACTTGATTTCCATTATTTCTTATGGGGAAAATTGATTTGCTTTCCGATATTTTGGTTTACAATGAGCTCTTAGGAACGGATTAGGGGATCGCGAACCGGGTCCACTGTAAAAATATATATATACACCATATATAATATATATATATATAATATAATATATATATATATATATATTATATATATATATATATTATATATATATATATATATATATATATATATAATGTATATACATATTATATATAATATATATATAAATTATTTTATTATTTTATATAATATATATAATATATATATATATACATGGGCCCCCGCATAACGATCACCTCCGAATGCGACCAACTATGTAAGTGTATTTTGTAAGTGCGTTTGTACGTGTATGTTTGGGGTCTGAAATGGACTAATCTACTTCACAGTATTCCTTATGGAACAAATTCTGTCAGTAGTGGAACCGAACAAACTTCTGGAAGTAAAAAAATATCGTTAACCGGGGTCCACTGTATATATATATATAAAATTTTAAATATTATATATATATATATTATAATATATATAATAATATATATTATATATAAATAATATGTACAGTGGACCCCCACATACCCTTGGCATCACATAAAAGTTAAATCCGCTAAACCCATACATTTTATCGCTAAGATTTGCCTCGCATACCCCTAAAAACCCGCTCAACACTGTTCGTTTCCCAGACGCGTCTAATGTGCGGCCTGAGCCCGCCTCACATTTCCGCCGTGGCATTTTTTACAAGCCAGCCTCCGCGGTCACATCCAAGCATACAATCGTAACATTTCGTATTATTGCAGTGTTTTTGGTGATTTTATCTGCAAAATAAGTGACCATGGGCCCCAAGAAAGCTTCTAGTGCCAACCCTGTGGTAAAAAGGGTGAGATATATTATCGAAATACTTTGGTACCATGGTCAACTGCTGCTGCTGCTTTCGGGTGCTGTGTAGCACTGTCACTGCTGCTGCTGCTGCTGCTGTAGCACTGTCAGCTGCTGCTGCTGCTGCTGTACCACCATCAGCTGCTGCTGCTGCTGTAGCACCATCAGCTGCTGCTGCTGCTGCTGTAGCACTGTCTGCTGCTGCTGCTGCTGCTGCTGTACCACCATTAGCTGCTGATGCTGCTGCAGTTTGTAGTACCATCAGCTGCTGCTGCTGCTGTACACGCATCTGCTGCTGCTGCGCTGTACACTGCCTGCTGCTGCGCTGAGCCCATCACGCGCTGCTCCTGAGACTGTCGCTGGCTGCTGCGCTGCCTGACCCCAATGTCTGATGCTGCTGCAGTTGTAGTACCATCTGCTGCTGTGTAGCATTGCTGCTGCTATAGCACTGTCAGCTGCTGCTGCGCTGCATTGTCAGTGCTGCTGCTGCTGCTGCTGCTTAGCACTGTAGCTGCTGCTGCTGCTTTTCCACCATCAGGGTGCGTGCTGCTGCAGCTGTAGTACCGTCCCGCTGCTGCTGCTGTAGACGTCTGCTGCTGCTGCTGTAGTACCGATGCTGCTGCGTTGCATCGTCTGCTGCTGCTGTAAGCACTGTCAGCTGCTCTGCTTTTACACTGTCAGCTGCTGCTGCTGCTGAGCACTGTCAGCTGCTCTGCTGCTGCTGTAGCAACCCGTCAGCTGTGCTGTAGCACAGTTTTGGTGTGGCTTATTGAGAATACCAAGAACCCAAATTTAAACCCAAGGGTAGCCACCCAGATAACCCAAGAAAGTCATGTCACGAAGGGCTGTCTAACTTATTCCATGGTGTCCTTAATCTTTCTCTCTCAGGATGCAAACCCCCACCAGCGATTAACACCCAGGTGAAAGGGAAAAACGGCCCTTTAACTAGTGCTCATATTGTGAATTTAAGCCACAAAGGTTGGTTTGAGAGATTTAAGAACGTAGTGCATACACAGTGTGATAAGGCCCGTTCTTGGAAGAAAATGACAACAGGCCACAGTACCCCAGAGGAAAAGGACTCCCAGGACCAGTATCCAAAGTCATTGCTGCATCTTTAATTAAGGTAAGTGTCATTTATTCTCATTTAGTAGAGTAGTAATGCACAAATTACTGTGCCCTGTACTACTCTCTATTGTGCATGTTCCTTCTCTTTGGTGTAGGATAATGTATATTTCATGTGGTAAAATTTTTTTCATACTTTTGTGTCTGCATTAATTGATTTCCATTATTCTTATTGGGAAATTCATTTGCCCTAACGATAATTTCGCATAACAAGAGCTCTCATGAAGGATAATATCGTTTTCGGGGTCCCCTGTATATAATTAGTATATATAATATATATATTTTAATATATATAATTTATATATATATATAATTTTATTATATATATATAATATATATATATAAATAATATATATATATATATATAAATTATGCGAGGGTTAGGGTCAAAGCCTCGGAATGTTGAAAAACCGTGAAAGTTTGTGCCCCATATATTGTAGGGAAATGTAATACAATACTGTTCCTAACTTGTTGAACCGTGAACAAACCCTAAATACATGAAAACGATAAACTGTACTAAAAATATACATGTTATCTTTAATAACATGTATTTTTTAAATTTCAAAAGACTCCGCCATTACTCCACCAATGCCTCCACACTTCCCAAATGCGAGTCCCTACTACCCTCCTACCCTGCAAATGGCAACCACCCTCCCCACTCAGTGTGGGGAGGTTTTGTTTGTTTAGTATTTCTATTAAACTACAGTATAAATAATGCAAACCCATTCATGACTACATATTGGAATGGCTATTCGGACAGGTATTAGACGGTGACATCATGTGTTTACTCTTGAACACAGCAAAGAATCAAGCATTTGTGCTACTGCTAATAATAACAATAGTAATAATAATAATAATAATAATAATAATAATAATAATAATAATAATAATAATAATAATACGATATAATTGAAGAAGGAAATTGTACAAAAATACGAGGGAGTGGTTGACACATCGTCAGTGTGGCTTTGTTTATGTTGGAGTGAGCATTAGTCTCCGTGCTCTTCCAAACATTTCACAATAATTCTGCAGTTGAGGCAGTGGTATTTAATAACATATATATTATAAATAATAATAGTACATATTATTATTTATAATATAAATTAAAGGTGAATACAGGAAAGAGTAAGGTTATGAGGATAACAAAAAGTTTAGGTGATGAAAGATTGAATATCAGATTGGAGGGAGAGAGTATGGAGGAGGTGAACGTATTCAGATATTTGGGAGTGGACGTGTCAGCGGATGGGTCTATGAAAGATGAGGTGAATCATAGAATTGATGAGGGAAAAAGAGTGAGTGGTGCACTTAGGAGTCTGTGGAGACAAAGAACTTTGTCCTTGGAGGCAAAGAGGGGAATGTATGAGAGTATAGTTTTGCCAATGCTCTTATATGGGTGTGAAGCGTGGGTGATGAATGTTGCAGCGAGGAGAAGGCTGGAGGCAGTGGAGATGTCATGTCTGAGGGCAATGTGTGGTGTGAATATAATGCAGAGAATTCGTAGTTTGGAAGTTAGGAGGAGGTGCGGGATTACCAAAACTGTTGTCCAGAGGCTGAGGAAGGGTTGTTGAGGTGGTTCGGACATGTAGAGAGAATGGAGCGAAACAGAATGACTTCAAGAGTGTATCAGTCTGTAGTGGAAGGAAGGCGGGGTAGGGGTCGGCCTAGGAAGGGTTGGAGGGAGGGGTAAAGGAGGTTTTGTGTGCGAGGGGCTTGGGACTTCCAGCAGGCATGCGTGAGCGTGTTTGATAGGAGTGAATGGAGACAAATGGTTTTTAATACTTGACGTGCTGTTGGAGTGTGAGCAAAGTAACATTTATGAAGGGATTCAGGGAAACCGGCAGGCCGGACTTGAGTCCTGGAGATGGGAAGTACAGTGCCTGCACTCTGAAGGAGGGGTGTTAATGTTGCAGTTTAAAAACTGTAGTGTAAAGCACCCTTCTGGCAAGACAGTGATGGAGTGAATGATGGTGAAAGATTTTCTTTTTCGGGCCACCCTGCCTTGGTGGGAATCGGCCAGTGTGATAATAAAAAAAATTATTATTATTAATAACATGTATGTTATTAAATACCACTGTCTCAATCGCTGCCTCAACCACTGCCTCAATCGCTGCCTCAACAGCTGCCTCAACAGCTGCCTCAATTGCTGCTTCAACAGCTGCCTCAACAGCTGCCTCACCCACTGCCTCAATCGCTGCCTCAACCGCTGCCTCAACCACTGCCTCAATCGCTGCCTCAACAGCTGCCTCAACCACTGCCTCGATTGCTTCCTCAACAGCTGCCTCACCCACTGCCTCAATTGCTGCCTCACCCACTGCCTCAACAGCTGCCTCAACCACTGCCTCAATCGCTTCCTCAACAGCTGCCTCACCCACTGCCTCAACAACTGCCTCAACCACTGCCTCAATCGCTGCCTCAACAGCTGTCTCAATCGCTGCCTCAACAGCTGCCTCACCCACTGCCTCAATTGCTGCCTCAACAGCTGCCTCAACCACTGCCTCAATCGCTGCCTCAACAGCAGCCTCACCCACTGCCTCAATCGCTGCCTCAACCACTGCCTCAATCGCTGCCTCAACAGCTGCCTCAACCACTGCCTCAACCACTGCCTCAATCACTGCCTCAACAGCTGCCTCAACCACTGACTCAATCGCTGCCTCAACAGCTGCCTCACCCACTGCCTCAATCGCTGCCTCAACAGCTGCCTCAACCACTGCCTCAATCGCTGCCTCAAACAGCAGCCCTCAACAGCTGCCTCACCCACTGCCTCAATTGCTGCCTCAACCACTGCCTCAATCGCTGCCTCAACAGCTGCCTCAATCGCTGCCTCAACAGCTGCCTCAACCACTGCCTCAATCGCTGCCTCAACAGCTGCCTCAACCACTGCCTCAATCGCTGCCTCAACAGCAGCCTCAACAGCTGCCTCACCCACTGCCTCAATTGCTGCCTCAACCACTGCCTCAATCGCTGCCTCAACAGCTGCCTCAATCGCTGCCTCAACAGCTGCCTCAACCACTGCCTCAATCGCTGCCTCAACAGCTGCCTCAACCACTGCCTTGATTGCTTCCTCAACATCTGCTCTCACCCACAGCCTCAATCACTGCCTCACCCACTGCCTCAACAGCTGCCTCAACCACTGCCTCAATCGCTGCCTCAACAGCTGCCTCACCCACTGCCTCAATCACTGCCTCAACAACTGCCTCAACCACTGCCTCAATCGCTGCCTCAACAGCTGCCTCACCCACTGCCTCAATCGCTGCCTCAACAGCTGTCCTCACCCACTGCCTCAATCGTGCCTCAACAGCTGTCTCAATCGCTGCCTCAACAGCTGCCTCACCCACTGCCTCAATTGCTGCCTCAACAGCTGCCTCAACCACTGCCTCAACAGCTGCCTCAACCACTGCCTCAATCGCTGCTTCAACAGCAGTCTCACCCACTGCCTCAATCGCTTCCTCAACCACTGCCTCAATCACTGCCTCAACAGCTGCCTCAACCACTGCCTCAATCGCTGCCTCAACAGCTGCCTCACCCACTGCCTCAATCGCTGCCTCAACAGCTGCCTCAACCACTGCCTCAATCGCTGCCTCAACAGCAGCCTCAACAGCTGCCTCACCCACTGCCTCAATCGCTGCCTCATCCACTGCCTCAATCGCTGCCTCAACAGCTGCCTCAACAGCTGCCTCAACAGCTGCCTTAACCACTGCCTCTACCACTCCAGTCGCACTCAATCTACAAGCACCAAACAATGAATTATTGTGAAATGTTTGGAAGAGCACGGAGACTAATGCTCACTCCAGCATAAACAAAGCCACACTGACGATGTGTCAACCACTCCCTCGTATTTTTGTAAACTTCCTTCAATTATATCGTATTTATTATTATTATTATTTATTATTATTATTATTATTATTATTATTTAACTATTGTTATTATTAGCAGGAGCAGAAATGTTTGATTCTTTGCTGTGTTCTAGAGTAAACACATGATGTCACCGTCTAATACCTGTCCGAATAGCCATTCCAATATGCAGTCATGAATGGGTTTACATTATTTATACTGTAGTTTAATAGCAAATAATGAACAAAACAAACACTCACCACACTGAGTGGTGGGAGGGCTGGCTGCCAGTTGCGGGGGTCGGAGGGAGGGTAGTAGGGACTCGCAGGTGGCGGGAAACTTGAATGTGATTTGGCAGCAGGGAATTTGGTGGCTGGGAATTTGGCGGTTGGGAATTTGCGAATGTGTGAAGCCCGCAAAAGCCTGAAAACGAGAATGTTAGGGAGACCCTGTATATATTATATATATTATATAGATATATATATATATAACTATATATATAAATATATATATATATATATATATATATAATTATATATATACAGTGGACCCCCAGTTAACAATATTTTTCAATCAGAAGTATGTTCAGGTGCCAATACTGACGCGAATTTTGTCCCCAAAAGGAATACAGTGGACCCCCGCTAACGATTACCTCTTCCAAATGCGACCATTTATGTAATGTAATTTATGTAAGTGCGTTTGTACTGTAATGTTTGGGGGTCCCCACTTTGAAAGGAATAATCTAGTCACAATATTCCTTATGGGAATAAATTCGGTCAGTACTGGCCACTGAACATACTTATGGATTGAAAAAATATCTTAACAAACCGGGGTCCAACTGTATTGTGAAGTAGATTATCCATTTCAAACCCCAAACATACACGTACAAACGCTATTACATACTACACATACACAAATGGTTGCATTGGAGTGATCGTTAAGAAGGGGTCCACTGTATATATATATATAAATATATAATATATTTATATATATATATATATAATATATATATATAAATATATAAATATATATATATATAATAAATTACCCGAGTTCGGTTCCGAGAAACTGGGCGTAAGTCGAAATGGTCGTAAATCGAACTTACTACGAAATCAACAAAACATTTTTGTTAATGACTTTATTTTATTGTTTTATTTTTAAATTTAGGTATTTCATGTTTTACTTTACTTTTATGCTGTTAGTACTGTAATTTTACATGATTAAGGTTTAGGAAAACACTATGTACACACACAAATAGGTTTGTTTATTTTCCCAGAAATTGGCATAAAAAAACACGGTTGTAAGTAGAGTGGGGGTCATAAGTCGAGCAGGTCGAGTCGGAATGGTAGGTGTATATATATTGTGATTAATTTATTAAAATAAAGAAAAATTTAAAAATTTTATATATATATATATGTAATATATAAATGTATATATATATATATATATTTTTTTTTTTTTCATTAATATCTCATTGGCCGATTCCCACCAAGGCAAGGGTGGCCGAAAAAGAAAAACTTTCTCCATCAATCACTCCATCACTGTCTTGCCAGAGGGTGCTATTACACATATTTTTAAACTGCAACATTAACACCTCCATCCTTTCAAGTGCAGGCACTGTACTTCCCATCCCCAGGACTCAAGTCCGGCCCTTGCCGGTTTCCCTGAACACCTTCATAAATTTTAACTTTGCTCACACTCCAACAACACGTCAAGTATTAAAAACCATTTGTCTCCATTCACTCCTATCAAACACAGCTCACATGCATGCCTGCTGAAGTCCAAGCCCCTCGCGCACAAAACCTCCTTTATAACCCCCTCCCTCCAACCTTTCCTTGCCGACCCTACCCCGCCTTCCGGTCCACTACAGACTGATACACTCTTGGTGTTTATTTCTGTTTCGCGCCATCCTTCCACATGTCCGAACCACCTCAACAACCTTCCTGAGCCCTCGGGACAACAGTTTTGTTAATTCCCGCACCTCCTCCTAACTTCCAAACTAACGAATTCTCTGCATTATATTCAACAACCACACATAGCCTCAGACAATGACATCTCCACTGCCTCCACCTTCTCCTCGCTGCACCATTTCATCACCCATGCTTCACTACCATATAAGAGCGTTGTAAACTATACACTCATACATTCCCCTCTTTGCCTCCAAGGACAAAGTTCCTTTGACTCCACAGACTCCTAAAGTGCACCACTCAACCTTTCCCCTCATCAATTCTAGATTCCACCTCGATCTTTCATAGACCCATCCCTGACACGTCCACATCCTACAGATATCTGAATACATGCACCTCCTCCATACTCTCTTCCCTCCAATCTGATATTCAATCTTCATCACTTAATCTTTTTTTTTATCCTCTAACCTTACTCTTTCCTGTATTCACATTCATTTTTCTTCTTTGCACACCCTAACCAAATTCATCCACCAATCTCTGCAACTTCTCTTCAGAATCTCCCAAGAGCACAGTTTCATCAGCAAAGAGCAACAGTGACAACCTCCATTTATGTGTGATTCTTTATCTTTTAACTCCACGCCTCTTGCATAGACCTCGCATTTACTTCTCTTACAACCCCATCTATATAATATTTTTGATATTAATTTTATTTTTTTTTTTTTTATTATCACCACTGGCCATTCCCTCCAAGCGGTGCCCAAAAAGAAAAACTTTCACCATCATTCACTCCATCATTGTCTTGCCAGAAGGGGGCTTTACACTACAGTTTTAAACTGCAAAATTAACAACCCCTCCTTCAGAGTGCAGGCACTGTACTTCCCATCTCCATGACTCAAGTCGCGGCCTGCCGTGTCCCCTGAACCCCTTCATAAATGTTACTTTGCTCACACTCCAACAGCACGTCAGTATAAAAACCATTTGTCTCCATTCACTCCTATCAAACACGCTCACGCAGCCTGCTGAAGTCCAAGCCCCTCGCACACGAAACCTCCTTACCACCGCCCTCCAACCTTTCCTAGTGCCGACGACCCGCTACCCCGCCTTCCTTTCCACTACAGAAAGATACACTCTTGAAGTTATTCAGTTTTTCGCTCCATTCTCTCCACAATGTCCGAACCACCTCAACAAAACCCTTCCTCAGTCCTCTGGACAACACGTTTTGGTATTTCCCGCACCTCCTCCTAACTTCCTAACTACCGAAGTCCTGCTTATATTCACACGTAACACATTGTCTCAGACATGACAGCTCCACTGCCTCCAGCCATCTCCTCGCTGCAACATGCATCACCATGCTTCACACCATATAAGAGTCGTTGGTAAAACGATACCTCATAATTCCCTCTTGTGCCTCATATATATATATATATAAATATAGATATACATATATATAAACTTGCTACGCCTACTTGACACTTTAGTCACACTTCACAGACACGCACATGCATATATATATAATACATACTTCTAGGTTTTTTCTCCGTTTTCTAAATAGCTCTCTTGTTCTTTTTTATTCTTCTATTGTCCATGGGAATGGAAAACGAATCTTTCCTCCGTAAGCCATGCTGTCGTATAGGCGACTAAATGCCCGGAGCATGGGCAAGAACACCCTTCTCCTGTAATACAATTACTAAAAAAGAGAAAAAGAAAAACTTTATAAAACTGGTTTTCTTAAATGTGCGTGGATTATGCGGATGACAAGAAACAGATGAATGCTGATGTTTATGAATGAAAAGAAGTTGATGGCCTGGCCCTAAGCGAAAACAAAGCTGAAGGGGTAGGAGAGTTTCAGTGGGGAAATAAAATGGGATAAATCTGGAGTATCTGAGAGATTAGAGCAAGGAAGGTACAGTAATGTTAAATGATGCAGTTATGGAAGGAAAAAGAGAATATGAATGTGTAAATTCAGAATTATGTGGATTAAAGTAAAGTTGGATGCGAGAATGGTCATAATAGCTGTAATGCATCCTGAGATGAAGGAATGCAGAGGAGAGAGAGAGATTTTGGGAGATGTTAAGTGAATGTATAGGAGCCTTTGAACCAAGTGAGAGGAGTATTGTGTAGGGGACATGAAAGCTAAAGTAGGAGAAACTTTTTAGAGAGGGTGGTAGGTAATTTGGGGCCAGGTGAAAATGATAATGGGAGCCCTTGATTGAACTTTTGTATAGACAAGGGGTTTTAGTATAGGTAATACATATTTTAAAAGAAGAGGATAAAAATAATTACACGATATGAGTAAGGGCGAAATGACAGTAGTTTGTTGGATTATCTATTGTAGATAAAAGACTGTTGAGTAGTCTTTCAGGATGTACATGTTTTATAGAGGGGCCACAGATTATCAGATCACTTTCTAGGTTGTAGCTACACTGGAGATTAAAAGGGTAAGATGGATACAAGGAGAACAGTCGCATCAGTGAAGAGAGAGGTGGGAGGTTTTATAAACTAAAAGAGGAGGCAAGTTAGTAAGATATAACAGCTAATGGAGGATAGAGTGGCTAATGAGAGCATAGGCTATGGGTCGAAGAGGTATGGGGTAGGTTTTAAAAATGAAGTGTTAAGTGTTTCCCGGTTTTGGTTCAAAAATGGGGCAAGGGGGGGCCCCCTTTTAAGTGTAAAAAAAAGGGAAAAAAAGCAAAAAGTTTTTTCAAAGTCCCCAAAAACCCCCCCGGAAATGGGTAAAAAGGGGAAAAGTTTTAAATTTTTAAAATTTAAAATGCAAAAAGGGAAAAGGGAAAAAAAAAGGGGTTGTCAAAGGGGTAGGGGGGTTTTTTTGAAACCCATTGAAAATTGAAAAATTTTTGAGTGTAACGTTAAACAAAAAAGGATTTGCCAAAAAAAGGAGGGGTTTTTTGGGGGAAAGTGTTAAAATAAAATTTTGGAATTTTAAATTGTAAAAGGGTTTAATTTTTATGGCCGGAAAATCATTCGAAGAGAAAACCTTTTAAGGGGGTTCAAAAGGATAAAAAGAAACCCGTAAAAAATAAAATTTAAAAAGGGGGGGGTTTGTTTGGTGTTGGTGAATTTTTAAAAGTAAAAGGGTCAGGGTTTAGGGCCAACCTTACAGGGTAAAAATAAAAATGGGGAAAAGTGTTAATGGAAATCTTAAAATTTAAAAATTTAAAACAAAAAACAAACAAAAATGAGAAAAGGGGGGTGGGAAAAGGGGTTACTTTTAAATAAAATTTTTAACTATTAACTAAATTTTGATTTATGGGTTGAAAAGCGAAAGGTATGGCAATGGCGGTAATATTTTAATGGTACAAAGCAGTAATTTTTTTTAATGTCCATTAAAGTGGGAAAGGGTTTTTTCCCATAAAAGGCCTTAAAGGTTAGTACCTGTTTTAATTTTATAGGGTTGTGGAATAAAAGGGTTTGGAAGACGTGGTTAAAAGGAAAAACACACAAGGGTTTTCCCTGTTTTTATACACTTTCTTAATTCTGAAAAAGTTCAAATTTGATATTTTAAAGGGGGCCCAAAAAAATAAGGCTAAGAAAGGTAATACATAAATTAAAGGTGAAGTTTTACAGTTAAGGGAAGGGGTAACTTTTTAAATTTTCCCCGCGCAGTCTTTAAAGGTTTTCTAAATTGTTTTCCACCTTAACCTAACAAAAACTTTTCCTTGGCAAAAGGTTTGGAATTTTCCAACGCTCTTAAAGGGTTAACGGGGGATTTTGCCAAATCCCGGGGGCCAGGCTCATGGAAATGTGTGTGAAAAGCTTCAAAGCGCCCCCAAAAATTTTCCGGGTCCAAGGGTTTGCCCCAATAAAAATAGGGAATGATTAAAATAGCTCGTAGAAAAAACCGGGGTAGGTTCCCCCTTTTGTAAAAAAGGGGTTTTGTTATTTTTTCTTCACACTTTTACGGGAAGGGTGTAGACAAAGGGGAATACTTTTCTTTTTATGTCAAAAATTTTTTGAAAAGGGGGGAACCCCCCGGGGGA
>NC_069403.1:61534-83774 GCF_026875155.1 Cherax quadricarinatus
AAACAAAAAAAAAATTGTTATGAAGAGCAAATTGTGTGAAATTTGAGACTAATATAAGGTATGGGTCACGAGGGAAATTTTCGTCGAGTGGTTCAATGAAGTGTTTGGCCCTAGTGTGAAGAATTACCTCCTGGAAAAGAAATTGGATCTCAAGTGCCTCCTAGTAATAGACAATGCACCTGCTCATCCTCCGAACTTGGATAATCTAATTCTGCAGGAGTTTGGGTTCGTCACAGTAAAGTTCTTGCCCCTGAATACCACTCCTCTCCTCCAGCCCATGGACCAGCAGGTCATTTCAAACTTTAAAAAACTGTACACCAAAGCAATGTTTCAAAGGTGCTTTAATGTGACCTCAGACACTCACTTGACCCTAAGAGAGTTTTGGAAAGAACACTTCAGTATCCTCCATTGCATAAGCTTTATAGGTAAGGCTTGGAAGGGAGTGACTACCAGGACTTTGAACTCTGCTTGGAGAAAATTGTGGCCAGATTGTGTCCACAAGAGGGATTTTGAAGGGTTTGTGGCTGACCCTGATGTGCTTATGTCAGTTGTGAACTATATTGTGGCATTGCAGAGTTCCTTGGGGTTGGATGTGAGTTTGGAGGATGTGGCAGAGTTGGTGGAGGACCACAACAAAGAGCTAACCAATGAGGAGCTGCAAGAGCTTCAGCAGGAACAGCAACAGATCGCAGCTCAGAATCTTGCTGCAGAAGAGGAGGAGGAAGAGAGATGGAAGAAGGTGCCTTCTTCAGAAATTAAGGAGATTTTTGAAATGTGGGGTAGGATGGATAGATTTATGGAGAAACATTCCTGAGAAGGATATTGCAAGCCATATCAGCAACTTGTACAGTGACAGAGTCTTGGCCCATTTTAGGGAAGTTTTAAATAGAAACAGAGCTCTCTGGACACTTTTTTTTGCGAGACAGGACTCCATTGACTCTCAAGCTGGTCCTAGTGGCATTAAGAAACAGAGAAGAGAAGTAACCCCAGAAAAGGACTTGGTACCTGAGGTGTTGATGGAAGGGGATTCCCCTTCCAAACTGTAACTAATTCAATCTCTCTCCTCCTCCAGTCTTCCATACACTAAGAAGAATCGCCAATAAAGGTAAGTGTTATTCTGTTAATGTTTCATTCATCATGTTCCATTGTATTGTTTATGTACTACATCTATATTTCATGTAAAAAAATTTTTTGTTTTAATACTTCTGGGTGTCAGGAATAGATTGTATTTGCATTATTTCTTATGGGAAAAATTGATTAAAAAATTGTCTATTTTGATAATTGTCGCACTTCCAGGAACGGATTAACGATAAACGAGGGACCACTGTATACATAAAATTCTGAATATAGGTATTGCCTAACAAATCTTTAGCCAGTCATAAGTTTACATGAGATACTCCAATATAGGAGCTTTAACAGAAACTGTATCATGCCAAGACAAAACCATTCTCATAACTAAATTTACAAATTGTCATATTCCTAAATATTTTGAACTACCTCACTATTGAAAATCTATTTAATCACTACAGTTACCTAACTTTAATACAGCAGGGCCCCACTTATACGGCAGGTTAGGTTCCAGGCTACCGCCTTAAAGCGGAAACCGCCGTAAAGTGGAACACCCTTTTTTTCCACTTATAAATGCATACAAACACTAGATAACAAGTTTACACTAACATATATTAAGTTAGCAATAGAACCAGGCATCAAAAAACAATAAAAAAGTACAATACACACAGTGCACTCATTACTTACTTTAAAATATTTATAGTCTTAATCTAGGGTGAGACAAGTAGTATTTATTGTAAGAAATCAAGTGTGGTATGTATGGTAATCCCGCCGGCTACCTTACCAGGCCACCCCACCACACATACTATTTTATGATATTTAAGCATCCCAGAGCGATAAAATATATACAGTTCACTCATTACTTACCTTAAAATATAGGGTGAGATGAGTAGTATTTATTGTAAAAAAATCAAGTGTGGTATGTATGGAGTCAGCCGGGCTACCATACCAAGCCAACCCACCCACCATATATTCTATGATATTTAAGCATCCCAGAGGCGATAAAATGTATATACAGTTACTCATTACTTACCTTAAAAAAATTTGTAGTCATAATGTAGGGTCAGGGAGTAGTAAATGAGATAAAACGAATAAATGAGAGGGGAGAAAAGAATGAGTACATGAGAGGGACAGGGCCAGAGTTATGTAAACAAACCAGGCGAACGTAAGTTTTGTAATAAACGGGAAATGTACACGTCTGGTTTGTGTACAAGTTACATTGCGTACAGGTTGTCTCTACATTGATACGGTTGAATTAATAAAGAACACCTCCCATTCTCAATGTAACATCATTTTGAAAAAGAATTGAAGCTCTGAGTGAAGGCAATGGAAATAAGTCACACTGACTTTTTTTGGGGTTATCCTAGGTTCTCTACACATATTTTGTTATGTAGATAATTATGTAACTGTTTTGTGTATCCCTGAAAAAAACTTACTTAATACATACAAAAGGAATAATTTTCTACAGTTACCCCCAGTAAAAATTTTTTCTCTTTGTTAGATTGGCAAATGTTTTTCCCCGTCATTGTAAAAGTTATCTGGCTCCACATCTTTATTTATGTTTATTTTTTTTTGTGGGGTGTATTTATATCTTTTTATGTTTGTATCGTTTTTTTTTTTTTAATTTTAAAAAAATTTCTGGATGGTTTAAAGAAAATGTGTATATTAATTTTAATCAGTGGCCCCCCGCATAACGATGGCATACATAGCGTTTTTTCCCCCAATACCGATTACTTTATCGCAAAATTTTTGCCGCGCTACCGATTAAAAACCCCGTCCCCCGTTTTTCGCCCGAGACGGTCAATGTGCCCTCAGCCGCTCACATGTCCCGCCCGTCCCTTGTTTACCGCCAGCCTCCGGGGGTAAACCCAAGATACACTCGGATATTTCGTATTATTACAGTTTTTTTCGGTGCTGTTTCTGGAAATAAGTGCCCATGGGCCCCAAAGAAAGCTTCTGGGCCCAACCAAACCCTCAAAGGGAAAGAATTACTAAGAAATGAAGAAAGAGATAATTGATAAGTATGAAAGTGGAGGCGTTAGGACCTAGTCAAGCTGTAAAGAAACCCAATCAACCATCGCTACTATTGTGGGACCGAAAGCAAAAAAGGGAAAGCTGTTTTTGCCAAGGTTCAACTGTGTTTTCGAAAAAAAGATCGAAAAGTGATGGAAGATTTGAGAGACTCTTTTGGTGGGAAAAATGAAAAACGCTGCAGGAGTGCACTCTCAGCGTCAATGTGAAAAGGCTAGGAAGTTGTGAGATTTAATTAAAAAAATGCCTGCAATAGTGATGTTTTGTGAGTGAATTTAAGGCCAAAAAAGGGTTGGGTTTTGAGAGTTTAAGAAGCGTGGGCATCCATAGTGTGAAGGCATGGTGAGGCCCCAGTTCGGCCCAAAAGCGGCTAAAAAAATTTGTGCAGGAATTCAAGGAGTAATAGAAACTGAAGGACGAAAACCCGAACAAGTGTTTAAGTGATGAAAAAGGCCCGTTTTGGGAAGAAAATGCCCAAACGGACACATTATCAGGAGGAAAGGCATCCCCGGACATAAGCCCTTTAAAAACAGGCTTACTTTGTTATGTGTGCCAATGCTACGGTGATTGCAAAGTGGGGAAACCTTTTTAGTGTATCACTCTGAAAAACCCCGAGCGTTTAGGCAAAAGAAGTCCTCAAGGGTAATTTGTGTGTGCGTGGGGGGGAAACAGTAAGGATGGGTCATAGGGGAATTTTTTATAACTGGTTAAACCTGCATTTGCCCCCCCTGTGAAAAATTCCCAACTGAAAAGAAATTTTGAATTAAGTGCCTCCTGGTTTAGACAAAGCCCCTGGTCATCCTACAGACGTGGCCCGAGCGGACTTTTGGGGAAATTTAGTTTATTAAGGTGAAAATTTTTTTCCTCCCAAAAACCCTCCCCTCCTGCGCCCCTGGGCCAGCGGTTATTTTCCCAAATTCAAGAAACTGTCACAAAGCTTGTTTGAAGGTGCTTTGTATACCAGAAACTCAACTGCTCTAAGAGGTTTGGAGAGATCACTTTAATATCCCCAATTGTGTAAAAACCTTATAGGTAAGGGGTTGGGGGAAGGGACTAAGAGGACCTTGAAATTGTTGGAAGAAATGTGGCCAAAAAAAGTGTAGACAAAAGGGATTTTGAAGGGTTTTAGGCTAACCCCGAGAATCCTTGCCAGTTGGGAAAACCATTGTGGCATTGGGAAAACCTTGGGTTTTGGGGGTTTTGGGGGGATGTGGAAGGTTTGGGGGAGGGGGGGCAAGAAAAATAACCCCTGATGAGCTGTAGATCAAATCAAAAGCAAGAGGGCCGACCTGGGGAAATGGTTCAGGGGGGGAGAAAAGAAAATTAAGAAGTTGCCCATACAAAGATAAAAGGGAAATCTGTGCAAAGTGGGGGTTGAAGTGCAAACCTTATGGTGAAAATCACCCTCACACAGCTATTGCAAGCCGTGCTGGTGATTATTACACGGGACAATGTTGTGAAACACTTTAGGCAAGTCATAAAGGAACGAGAGGTACAGGCCACTATGGACAGTTTATCTTGTGCGAAAGAAGTCCAGTGACTTGAAGCTGGCCCAGTGGCTTTAAAAAAAAGAAGGGGAAGTAACCCAGAAAAGGACTTACTACCTCAAGTCCAAATGGAAGGAGATTCCCCTTCTAAACAGTAAAAAGATAATGCTCTCCCCCCCCTCCCATCAATCATCACCAGATCTTCAATAAAAGTAAGTGTCATGTAATTGTGCATGCCTTTTTCAGTTTGTGTGTATTAAAATTAACATTTCATGTGGTAAAAAAAATTTTTTTTCATACTTTTGGGCGTCTTGCACGGATTAATTTTATTTCCATTATTTCTTATGGGGAAAATTCATTCACATAACGATTATTTCGCATAACAATTATCCCTCTTGCACGGATTAAAATCGTTAACCGGGGGTCCACTGTATACGACATTTAATGAGACTCGGTGAGTATTGTTATTATTATTATCATTTCTAATATGGCGTCACTTGTGCAAGTCATCTGCTACCACATCTCACATTTATGTTTATTTATTCTACTGTGGGGTGTATTTATCTTATTTATGTTATGCATCGTGTTTATTATATAATTTTGAAAAAAATATCATAGATGGATTAATGAAAATGTGTATATTAACGTAATATACGACATTTAAATGAGACGATGATTATTATTATTACTAATATGACGTCTGGAGACATAAGACACTTACCGATTTTAATGTGTACCTGCATGCCAGCACAGTATGTAAGTTTATTTAGGTACAGGTATACATAAGTATAATTATCAGAGTATATATAAAATATGAAATAACTTTTAAAAACATTTGAAATTTTGGAGTTTCCAGACAAAATGGAGAGACTTAGTACTTACTGAGCTCACGGAGAATGTAAACAAACAGGGTGGGGCACGGTGACCGTATTAGAAAGTCAGGTGGGGGGAGCCGTATAGCGAGTTTTGGTCATAATTTGAAATGACCGTATTAGTGGAATGCCGTAAAGTGAAACGCCGTAAAGCGGGGCCCTCCTGTATCAGTATGCTCCATAACCTGTGTCACTAGAGAGTAAGAATTAGTATTACTCTGCCCGAAATGCCTAGGCATGCTAGCGGCCTTCCTTGTAATTCATATTTTATAATATGTGAACCACACATTGTAATTAATATTCTATAATATGTAAACCCACACACTGTAATCTTTACAGAGAAAAAACATTTCAATTTCAATTTCAAAGGAGGTAACCCCAGAGAGGGCTTTGATACATGAAGTCCTTATGGAGGGGGAGTTCCCTTCCAAACAATAATCCCAACTCCCTCTCCCCTCCTCGCCTCGCCAATACACCAACAAGAGTCTTCAATAAAGATATGTAATGCTCATTTATCATTAAAATTTATGCTTTATATTTATTTCTCACTGTTTTCTGTATGTAAAACTACAGTTAATCTTTAACCCTTTGAGGGTCGACAGGCCCTCTCCAAGACTCGTTCTCAGGGTCGGCCAAATTTAAAAAAAAAAAAAAATTCTTATGAAAAGATAGAGAATCTTTTCCTGATCATATTGACACAAAAAATATGAAATTTGATGTAAAACTTACGGAATTATGCTCCTGCAAAGTTAGCGGTCTCGACGATGTTTACGCATCGGCAATTTTGCCCACTTTGAGCCCTATTTTCGGCCAATTCCAGTGTACTAGTCGACAAAAATCATAAATATTTCTCTAGAACTCTGTTTTTTCAATTGAATGAGTACAAGAAACCACCCATTTACTGATTTCAACTATCCAATATAGTGGTCAGAATTTAGCAATTTTGCCAATTTCACACAAATTTCAAAAGATGCCATTTCCAAATAGGGTCCAGAATAAACAAGAAAGACATTCCTGGCACTAAAATAACATTTCCTCTGTTCGTTAGTCACATCCCCAGGCCCCTCTTATATTTCTTTGGCTTTCCACTTTCAATTTTTATTCTTACAAAAAATAGAAGATTTACTGTTATGCAGACTGCTGCATTAGTGTAGAAATGGTATAAATAATATCAGCGCACTTGTGAAAGAATATTAGACTCACCAGCTGACGTGTATTGGACGCTTGGCATGATTTGTTTACTTTTGAACTTTGGTAAAAATCGAACATTTCTGCTACTTTGAGCTCAATTTCATGGTACTTTTCATTGTAAAACCAGTCAAAATCATCTCAATTTCTGTAATATGTCTTCCATTCTATAAAATGAGACCAAGAAAACTAGAATACAACAATAAATACCACACAAAAATACAGTGCAAAGTTGCTGTTTTATTCAAAAAACACCGTCAAATTTTTTTCTCATTAAGCACTGTGCGCTGCAGGATTTTTTTTATACTGCGCACACTGACCACATAGACCCATTCTTTCATATGTATGCCTACCAGCTTTCTCCCACCAGATTTGAGGGCGCTAGAATTTAGGCATACTAGAACGTCAAAAGCCTGGGTCATAAGCCGTATTAGTATGGCCGAAACCCTCAAAGGGTTAAAAACTTTATTTTTTGTTAAGATTTTTAGGTGTCTGGAATGGATTAATTGTATTTATATTAACTCTTATGGGAAATATTACTTCGGTTTTCAGCCTTTTTGGATTTAGGCCAACCTTCTGGAACGGATTACGGCCAAAATCCGGGGTTCCACTGTATTAAGTGCATAAAAATATTTGCAACATTATTTACTCTTGAAAATTTCTATGCTTTGCTTCACAAATATATAAAAATGATACCAAGACTGCAGAGAGTGCATTATTATCACCAACCTCTTCTCGAGTAGAATGTTGCAGCAAGTTTCCTTGTTGCCACAGGTAAAATCTGCCGCCTCAGTGACACTTTCCTACCAACTGCCAAAGGCACCATTGGAATATTCAGAAGACGACTCAAGTGGAAGGCAGCAATCTCACCATTGTGGCGGTCACTACCTGCATACACTTCTCCTTCTACGATATCCTCACGAGAGTACCTTAAAATTGAAAGAGAAAACACAATTAAAATTAAGGTTTAGCATTGAAAATACAAATACTGTACTTTATTTCTTTTATGCAGCATAATGTAGCTGACATGTAATATTGTTAGGCACCAAAGAGCCACTAATATGCAGTGCATTTTAGGCAAACGTATCCTTAACACTTTCAGGGTTGAGAGGCCCTCTCCCAAATTTGTTCTCAGGATCGAAAAATTTTAGAAAAAAAAATATTTTTTCTTATGATATGATAGAGCATATTTTTGCAAGTGTTATAGGCCAAATTTTTTTTTTGTGATCAATACTTACCGAGATATATGGAGGCGTGAGGTTGACAAAGTGAGCCGCTTACAGCAACATCGCCGACTGCTGGTCACGTGGTAATAGTTTATTTATTTTTTCTTACGTTTTCCTTTTACTTTTTAGCATTTTATTTTTTTCAAGTAACTTTTATGGCCTGTGAGACCAATATAAGTTATATTTTGGATTTATACATTCATTGTATGCTACATAATAACTGCACAAACATTGACAGGTGAACATTTTCACCTATTTTAGTCACATACTATTGACTAGAAATATATACATAGTATTTATAGGTCCCAACAATGTTTTGGTGAGGAAGGGAGTGTGGGTTTTTGTGAACAACATGGCTGGCAGGCAGCTGGCTGGCTGGCTGACCAGCTAGCTGGCTGGATGACTGACCAGCTAGCTGGCTGGCTGGCTGACCAGCTAGCTGGCTGGCTGGCTGACCAGCTAGCTGGCTGGCTGGCTGACCAGCTAGCTGGCTGGCTGGCTGACCAGCTGGCTGATCAGCTGGTTGGCTGGCTGGCTGATCAGCTGGCTGGCTGGTTGGCTCTGTCTGACTCACAGGTACACAAACACAATTATAGTGTAAATTATTTAGAATACACAAAGAATATAATAATAATAATAATACATATGTCTTTTCCCACCCAAACATGGTCATACTAGCAAACACAGTCAATGCCGAATTGCAGAAAATATCTGCCTGGATGATGACTAACAAACTTACCCTGAATACTGATAAAACTGATTTCATTCAGTTTGGAAATAAAGCTGTAAATGATCCAATTAACATAACGCTAAATAGATCATCAGTCACAGGACTCACAGAGGGAAAATTCTTAGGTATTCACCTTGACAGTAGCCTTAAGTTCCAGACACACATACAACAAATCACCAAGAAAATCTCCAAGACTGTAGGCATACTATCAAAGATAAGGTACTACGTTCCACAATCAGCTCTCCTGGCACTGTACCATATGGAATTTGTGCATGGGGACCAACAACATCCAATCACCTAAAACCCCTCATAACCCAGCAAAAGGCAGCAGTAAGAATGATAACGAATTCCCACTCCCGCCAGCACACTCCACCAATTTTCAAGTCTGAATCTGCTCACCATTAAGAACATCCATACTTATTCATGTGCCTACTACATACACAGAACAATACACGCAAATATAAACCCTCCACTCAAACTTCTCCTCACAAACTTAAACAGGACACATGACCACAACACAAGACACAGATCTCTTTTTGATATACCTCGTGTCCATATCACACTGTGTAAAAACTCTATGCACATAAAGGGCCCTAAAATATGGAATTCATTACCAGAAGATATTAATGTAACCCAGTCTGACAATCAGTTTAAGACTCTTCTCAAAAGCCACTTAATCACCCTAGACTAAACGCTAAATACTCAGTACACACATATGTACTCCCACATCATAACTTCAATAATCACGTTGAACCTTTTATCCATTGTTGACAGGAATATAATTGAACCATTGCTTTCCACAAAAAGCATTTTAGACTATATGAATACATCCTTTGTCTTAAATTCACTTATAATTAATAATCTACTGTTCAACTATGAAATAATTACTATCCTACTGTACAACTATGATAAAATCCTTAGTATTAAGTAGTCTGTAAGCCAATAATGTTAAGTTGGCCCATAATGCCTAGGCATAATAGAGGCTCTCTTTGCATTGCAACCCACTATTGTAAATATAAAATCTCAATGTACTGTTTGCAAAGACATAAAATAAATAAATAAATAAATAAATGGTGTAAGAGTGTGTGTCACTTGTCTTATCTTATCGCTCCACTAATGACAGTGATGACATTTGATGAGGGTACACTGCCTTCCCTTTATTTGTTTTCACTTTACACATAAACATGTCTGTATCTGTCTGCTTGTCTCTCTTTCTGTGTGTCTGTCTGCTTGCCCCTCTCTGTCTCAGAGAGAGCCACTAGTGAACCAACACGTATTACACACGATACAGCTGCGTCACATCTGAGTCCTGATACATATTATTTCCCAGTATGGATTTTTTGGGTTATCCTAGGTAATTTACACTATGTATAATTGTATTTATGTGTACCTGAGAGACAGACAGACAGACAGACAGACAGACAGACAGACAGAGCCACTTGACCAGCCAGCCATCCAGCCACCTGACCAGCCAGGCAGCCAGCCAGCCATCTGACCAGCCAGCCAGCCACCTGACTAGCCAGCGAGCCAGCCAGCCACCTGACCAGCCAGCCAGCCACCTGACCAGTCAGCCAGCCAGCCACTTGGCCAGCCAGCCAGCCACATAGACCCATTCTATCACATGTAGGCCACTACTCTCTCTCCTGCTCAATTTGAAGGCACTAGAATTTACACATACTAGTACGACACCAACCCTGGCACATAACTAGTATGGCACCAACCCTGGCGCATAACTAGTACGGCACCAACCCTGGCGCATAACTAGTATGACACCAACCCTGGCGCATAACTAGTATGGCACCAACCCTGAAGGGTTAAATCACTATTACATACCTGTATTGAAGACTTGTTGGGTTATGGAAGATACGGAAGAGGAGAGAGAGGATTTGTTTGGAAGGGGAATCCCCCTCCATAAGGACTTCAGGCAACAAGTCCCTCTCTGGGGTTATTTCCCTTTGTCTTCTAATGCCACTAGTACCAGCTTGAGAGCCACTGGACCCGTCACACAAAAAATCTGTCCAGAGAACTCTGTTTCTGGTGTCTAAGATTTCCCTGAAGAGGGACAAGGTTTTGTCACTGAACATGTTGCAGATATGGCTTGTTTCAGCTTGGTCAGGATGATATTTTCAACAAAAGTCCAACTCATTCCACTTTGCACACATGTACTTAATCACTGAAGAAGGCACCTTCTCCCCTCTCACTTCCTCCTCCTCTGAAGAAATTTCCTCAGCTGCAGTCTGTTGCTGTTCCAGTTGAAGGTCTTGCAGCTTTTCAGTAGTTAGCTCTTCCCTGTGGTCCTCCACCAACTCTTCCACATCCTCGCCACTAACCTCCAGCCCCATGGTCTTTCCCAAAGACACAATACATTCCACAATAGGCATAGGGTCCTCAGAGTCAGCCCCAAACCCTTCAAAATACCTCTCTTGGACACAACCTGGCCACAATTTTCTCCAAGCAGAGTTTAAAGCCCTGGAAGTCACTCCCTGCCAAGCCTTACCTATAAGGCTCATGCAATGGAGGATACTGAAGTGATTCCTCCAGAACTCTCTTAAGGTCAAGTCAGTGTCTGAGGTCACTTCAAAGCACCTTTCAAACACTGCTCTGGTGTAGAGTTTTTTGAAGTTAGAAATGACCTGCTGGTCCATGGGCTGGATGAAAGGAGTGGTGTTAGGAGGCAAGAACTTCACTGTTATAAAACAGAAGTCCCTAAACAATTGGTCTTCCAAGTCTGGAGGATAAGCAGGAGTATTGTCCAGTACCAGGAGGCACTTTAGAAGCAATTTACATTCCAGGAGGTATTTTTTCACACTGGGGCCAAACACATCATTGACCAACTCTTGGAAAATGTGCCGTGTGACCCATGCCTTATTATTTGCTTTCCACACTGCACAATCGATTCTTGATGACATTGCTTTTCTTGAACACACTGGCATTTTCAGAGTGATATACCAGTAAAGGCTTCACTTTGAAATTCCCATTAGCATTACCACAGAACAATAGAGTAAGCCTGTCTTTCATAGGCTTGTGTCCTGGCAGTGCCTTTTCTTTCTGAATAATGTAGGCCCTCTTCAGCATTTTATTCCAAAAGAGGCCTATTTCGTAACAAGTGAACACTTGTTAAGGGAGGAATCCTTCAGCCTCTACGTACCCCTTGAATTCCTGCACAAATTTTTCAGCCACACTTTTGTCAGAACTTGCAGATCCCCACGCCTTACCACACTTTGTATGCCAGTATGCTTCTTAAATCACTCAAACCAGCCTTTGCTGGCCCTAAATTCACTAACAGCAGCACTTGTTCCAGGCCTTCTCACAAATAATCGACTCCACAACAATATCTCCTGCTAATTGTTTTTCGGAGTTCCACAACAATAACAACTTCTCCCTATCTTCCATTATCAGTGATCTCTGTTTGGTTAGCACATTTACTCCTTTTGCAACATTAGCTTCTTTGATTTCTACTTTCTTTGCCAGGATAGAAGTGACTGTTGATTTTTTTTCCAAAACATCCTGGCAAGTTCTAGCACTTGAACACCACTCTCATACTTTTGAACAACTTCATTAAATTGCATCGTGTTTCTCACTTTCTTTACCAAAGGAACTTTATTAGGAACTTTCTTTGGGGCCATGGTTATTTATTTCACAGTTGCACTTAATAACCACCAAAAACAAAGGATTATAGCAAAATGTTTGGATGAATGAGTAGAAGCTTCCTCACTTGCCCAGAGACAAAGCCAGACTGACGCGCAAGCGGCATGCAGCGGCGGGCTGATGTGTCCCATACGGCCGATAAAAACGGCTGATAAGTGGAATGGCTGATAACAGAGGGTCCACTGTATACACAAAAAAAATAAAAAAACTGAAAATGAGTTAAATTTACTCAAAAGTAGACCTAAAATACAAAAATATTTTGGTACAAATATCATTTTCTTACAATATTTCTAAAGTGAAAATATTACCCATGACATGATGACAACATGGGTTATATAATACCCAAGACATGTCAACATGGGTTATATAATACCCATGACATGATGACATCATGGGTTATATAACACCCATGACATGATGACATCATGGGTTATATATTACCCATGACATGATGACATCATGGGTTATATAATACCCATGACATGATGACATCATGGGTTATATATTACCCATGACATGATGACATCATGGGTTATATAATACCCATGACATGATGACATCACAGGTTATATAATACCCATGACATGATGACATCATGGGTTATATATTGCCCATGACATGATGACAACATGGGTTATATAATACCCATGACATGATGACATCATGGGTTATATAATACCCATGACATGATAACATCATGGGTTATATATTACCCATGATATGTTAACATCATGGATAATACATTACCCATGACATGTTGACATCATGGATAATACATTACCCATGACATGTTGACATCAGGGATAATACATTACCCATGACATGTTGACATCATGGATAATACATTACCCATGACATGTTGACATCATGGATAATACATTACCCATGACATGTTGACATCATGGATAATACATTACCCATGGCATGTTGACATCATGGATAATACATTACCTATGACATGATGACATCATGGATAATACATTACCCATGACATGATGGCGTCATGGGTAATATATTCCTCCATAAATACTGAATTTTCCATAATTTTTTCCCATTTTTTATTCCGTTTCTGGTAATTCATTAAAATCATAATTTGTCATCATCATAAATTGTGTCAAGTGTTGCTGTGGCCAGGGAGGAGCTGTTCAGAAGTCAGGTTATCAAGAAGCACTCACTTAAGAGCATTAAAAGTGATGAATATTTATGCTATTGTTGACGTTTTCATTAAATCTTTCATGAAACATCCGGCAAAAGTAAATAACAAGACCAGCAAGTAACATTTAACCCTTAAACGGTCCAAACGTATATATACGTTCACTCGCGTAGTGCCCCAACTTTTTTGAGAAAAAAAAATTGTTTTTTAATAGGAAAAAGAGCATATGGTACCCAGGTGTCTCCAATTATTTTAATATGGCGCACAGTGAGTGCGCACACCCATTCTCTCATGTCTAGGTGACTCGAGCTTATCGTGGCAATGTTGAATGAATGACAAAGAAAACGTATATATACGTTTGGGGCGCTACGCGAGAGAACGTACATATACGTTTGGACCGTTTAGGGGTTAATCATCATACAGACATCCAAATTAGAGAAAAAAAAACATATATTAAAAAATGAAAATGTTCATTTCCTTGCAAAGCTTACAATGTGTGGTTTATATATAAAATATTAATTACAAAGAAGGCCACTAGCATGCCTATGCATTTCTAGCAGACTAAAACTAACTCTTACTCTATACTCTGGAGGTCCCAAGGTGGTAATAGCAGTGATGTATAACCCACCACAGAACAGCAGGAGGCCAAGGCAAGAGTACGACGAGAGCAATAGAGCGATGGTTGACACACTGGCTAGAGTGGCCAGAAGAGTTCATGCATGCCGGGCAAAGCTCCTGATCATGGGTGACTTTAACCACAAGGAGATCGATTGGGAGAACTTGGACCCACATGGGGGCCAAGATACATGGAGGGCTAAGATGATGGAGGTGGTACTGGAGAACTTCATGCGCCAACACGTAAGGGACACTACAAGAGAGAGAGGAGAGGATGAACCATCAAGGCTGGACTTAGTATTCACCTTCAGTAGTGCAGATATCGAGGACATCACATATGAAAGACCCCTTGGGGCCAGTGACCATGTGGTTTTAAGCTTCGAATACACAGTAGAGCTACAAGTGGAGGGAAAAGCAGGAAGGCAAGGACGAATGAAGCCAAACTACAAGAAAGGGGACTACACAGGAATGAGGAACTACCTGAACGGGGTTCAGTGGGACAGAGAACTGGCAGGGAAGCCAGTTAATGAGATGATGGAATATGTAGCAACAAAATGCAAGGAGGCTGAGGAGAGGTTTGTACCCAAGGGTAACAGGATTAATGAAAAAGCCAGGATGAGCCCATGGTTTACCCAAAGGTGCAGGGAGGCAAAAAACCAAGTGTGCTAGGGAATGGAAGAAATATAGAAGGCAAAGGACCCAGGAGAATAAGGAGAACAGTCGTAGAGCCAGAAATGAATATGCACAGATAAGAAGGGAGGCCCAAAGACAATATGAAAATGACATAGCAGCGAAAGCCAAATCTGACCCGAAACTGTTGTACAGCCACATCAGGAGGAAAACAACAGTAAAGGACCAGGTAATCAGGCTAAGGAAGGAAGGAGGAGAGACAACAAGAAATGACCGTGAAGTATGTGAAGAACTCAACAAGAGATTCAAAGAAGTGTTCACAGAGGAGACAGAAGGGACTCCAGAAAGACGGAGAGGTGGGGCACACCACCAAGTGCTGGACACAGTGCACACAACCGAGGAAGAAGTGAAGAGGCTCCTGAGTGAGCTAGATACCTCAAAGGCAATGGGGCCAGATAACATCTCCCCATGGGTATTGAGAGAGGGAGCAGAGGCGCTATGTGTACCCCTAACAACAATATTCAATACATCTATCGAAACAGGGAGATTGCCTGAGGCATGGAAGACAGCAAATGTAGTCCCAATCTTTAAAAAAGGAGACAGACATGAAGCATTAAACTACAGACCAGTGTCACTGACATGTATAGTATGCAAAATCATGGAGAAGATTATCAGGAGAAGAGTGGTGGAACACCTAGAAAGGAATGATCTCATCAACAGCAGCCAACATGGTTTCAGGGACGGGAAATCCTGTGTCACAAACCTACTGGAGTTCTATGACATGGTGACAGCAGTAAGACAAGAGAGAGGGGTGGGTGGATTGCATTTTCTTGGACTGCAAGAAGGCGTTTGACACAGTTCCACACAAGAGATTGGTGCAAAAACTGGAGGACCAAGCAGGGATAACAGGGAAGGCACTACAATGGATCAGGGAATACTTGTCAGGAAGACAGCAGCGAGTCATGGTACGTGGCGAGGTGTCAGAGTGGGCACCTGTGACCAGCGGGGTCCCGCAGGGGTCAGTCCTAGGACCAGTGCTGTTTCTGGTATTTGTGAACGACATGACGGAAGGAATAGACTCTGAGGTGTCCCTGTTTGCAGATGACGTGAAGTTGATGAGAAGAATACACTCGATCGAAGACCAGGCAGAACTACAAAGGGATCTGGACAGGCTGCAGACCTGGTCCAGCAATTGGCTCCTGGAGTTCAATCCCACCAAGTGCAAAGTCATGAAGATTGGGGAAGGGCAAAGAAGGCCGCAGACGGAGTACAGTCTAGGGGGTCAGAGACTACAAACCTCACTCAAGGAAAAAGATCTTGGGGTGAGTATAACACCAGGCACATCTCCTGAAGCGCACATCAACCAAATAACTGCTGCAGCATATGGGCGCCTAGCAAACCTCAGAACAGCATTCCGACATCTTAATAAGGAATCATTCAGGACCCTGTACACCGTGTACGTTAGGCCCATATTGGAGTATGCGGCACCAGTTTGGAACCCACACCTAGCCAAGCACGTGAAGAAACTAGAGAAAGTGCAAAGGTTTGCAACAAGACTAGTCCCAGAGCTAAGAGGTATGTCCTACGAGGAGAGGTTAAGGGAAATCAACCTGACGACACTGGAGGACAGGAGAGATAGGGGGGACATGATAACGACATACAAAATACTGAGAGGAATTGACAAGGTGGACAAAGACAGGATGTTCCAGAGATTGGACACAGTAACAAGGGGACACAGTTGGAAGCTGAAGACAGAGATGAATCACAGGGATGTTAGGAAGTATTTCTTCAGCCACAGAGTAGTCAGTAAGTGGAATAGTTTGGGAAGCGATGTAGTGGAGGCAGGATCCATACATAGCTTTAAGCAGAGGTATGATAAAGCTCACGGCTCAGGGAGAGTGACCTAGTAGCGATCAGTGAAGAGGCGGGGCCAGGAGCTCGGACTCGACCCCCGCAACCTCAACTAGGTGAGTACTACACTTTAATATGAATTATTGCATACTGATATAATATTTAGGTAACTGAAGTGATTAACATTAATTAGACTGATAACAGTGAGGTAGTATAAAACATATAACAATATTACAATTAGTAAATTTAGCAATGGGAATGGTTTTATCTCGGCATGATACACTGTTTCTATAAAAGCTCCTATATTGGGAGAGTATTTCAGGAAAATTTAGGACCAACTTAACGACCAACTTAACCCTTAAACTGTCCAAACGTAGATTTACGTTGATGTGCGTAGCGCTCCGATCATAGATCTATTTTTTTTTTACAAGAGAGAGCATGTAAAATTGGACATAGATCTACGTCCGGAGCACTATGCATGTGAATGTAGATCTATGTTTGGACAGTTGAAGGGTTAAGAGTTACTAGGCAATGTCTATATTGGGAATTTTATGTTCACAGTCATTTGGTTGAGAGTTAGTGTAAAAAAAGGGGGAATTACAGTAACGAGAGTAAGTCTATTTTCTTTTGGGTGTGTTCATGATACAAAAAGAGAATAGGTGGTTTTCGCATATAGTAGGGCCCCGCTTTTCAGCGTTTTGCCTTATGGCGTTCCGCTAACACGGCGATCTCAAATTATGACCAAAACTTTCTATACGGCAGGCAGTCTTTCAAATATGCCACACGCCACCCAGTTTGTTTACATTCTCCATGAGCACATCTCTCTATTATGTAATAATAATCACTCTTGGGGACATTAAATGTCTAATCTTACATCAACATAGACATTTTCATTAATTCATCTATGATATTTTCTTCAAAATTATATAAGAAACATGTTACATAGCATATAAACAAGCTGTTTATATGCTATGGAGATGTGGTTGCTGGGTGGAGGGAAAACAAAACATAATACTATTAATAATCATTCTTGGGCACATTAAATGTCTTATTTTACGTCAATATTGACATTTTTATTAAGCCATCAATGATATTTTCTTCAAAATTATATAAGAAACAAGTTACATAGCATATAAACATGCTGTTTACATGCTATGGAGGGGTTGTTGCTAGGTGGAAGAAAAACATTACGTAATACTAATAATAATCACTCTTGGGCACATTAAGTATAAGACGGGGAGCCAGGGCTACCTACACCTGGGCTACCTGCACCTGACTTCCTACAAATAAGTACTACTCACCTCTCTCCCTACATTATGATTACAAATACTTTAAGATAAGCAATGAATGTACTGTGAATGTATTTTACTTTGTGTTTTTAATGCCTAGTTCTATTACTAACTTAATATAATTTAGTGTAAACTTGTTGTCTGGCATTTATATGCATTTATACATGGAAAAAAAGGGCGTTCTGCCTTCCGGCGATGTTTGCTTTCCGGCGACAGCCTGGAACCTAACCTGCCGTATAAGTGGGGCACTACTGTATGTATGTGTGTATGTGTATATATATAATATATATATATATATATATATATATATATATATATATATATATATATATATATATATATATATATATATAATATATATATAATATCTATATATATTATATGTATATATATATATACAGTGGACCCCCGCATAATGATATTAATCCGTTCATGAGAGCTCATTGTTATGCGAAATTATCGTTATGCGAATGAATTTTCCCCATAAGAAATAATGGAAATCAAATTAATCCGTGCAAGACACCCAAAAGTATGAAAAAAAATTTTTACCACATGAAATATACATTTTCCTACACACAAAGGGAAGGATACATGCACAATAGAAGAGTAGTATATGCACAATATTAGAGTAGTATATGCACAATATTATAGTAGTATATGCACAATAGTAGAGTAGTATATGCACAATATATATTGTGCATGTACTACTCTACTAAATGAAGAATAAATGAAACTTACCTTTATTGAAGATGCAGCAATGACTGATGAGACACTGTGTCCTGGGAGTGCCTTTTCCTCCTGAGTACTGTAGGTCCTGTTTGGCATTTTCTTCCAGAACAGGCCTTATCACACTGTGTATGTCACTATGATTCTTAAATCTCTCAAGTCAACCTTTGCTGGCTTTAAATTCACAAATATGAGCACTAGTTCCAGGCATTTTTCCCTGTTCACCTGGGTGTTAGTCGACTGGTGTGGGTTGCATCCTGGGAGACAAGATTAAGGACCCCAATGGAAATAAGTTAGAGAGTCCTTGACGATGCACTGACTTTCTTGGGTTATCCTGGGTGGCTAACCCTCTGGGGTTAATTGTTTCTCGGTAATTGTTTCACGTTAAGCCACACCAACAACACCTCTCCACATCTTCGAGTAATACAGCTGAGGTGGTGCAGCAACAACAACAGCTGTGGTGCAGCTGCCCATGGTGCAGCAGCAGCTGGGTGCAGCAACAGCTGACCATGGGGGCAGCTGCAGCTGTGGTGCAGCAGCAGCTGTGGTGCAGCAACAGCTGACTGGTCCAATTTTATCAGCTGACCGTGGTGGCAGCGCAGCTGTGGTGCAGCAGCACCCTGGGGGTCAGCGGGCAGCTGACTGTGGTACAATGAAATTTATCACCCTTTTTACCACAGGGTTGCACTAAAAGCTTTCTTTGGGCCCAGTTACAAGCACTATAAATAATGGAAAAATACAAAATGTATCGAATGTAATGTATGGAACCGGCCACCCTGGCTTGTAAACAATGACGGCAAGGCAGACGCTCAGGCTGGACGGACAGGTTCGGGACGGGTTTTCGGGACGAGTCATTTTTCAGACACAGCTGAGGGTTTGCAACAGCACTGACCGTGGTGCAGCAGCAGCTGACTGATCCAGCAACAGCTGACTGGTCCAGCAACAGCTGACTGGTCCAGAAACAGCTGACTGGTCCAGCAACAGCTGACTGATCCAGCAACAGCTGACTGATCCAGCAACAGCTGACTGATCCACAACAGCGTTTCTTAAATCTCTCAAAACCAACCTTTGCTGGCTTTAAATTCACCAATATGAGCACTAGTTTCCAGGCATTTTTCCCTGTTCAACTGGGTGTTAGTCGACTGGTGTGGGTTGCACCCTGGGAGACAAGATTAAGGACCCCAATGGAAATAAGTTAGACAGTCTTTCGATGACACACTTTTTTGGGTTATCATGGGTGGCTAACCCTCGGGGGTTAATTGTTTCTTGGTATTCTCAATAAGCCACACCAACAACGGGGGCTACAGCAGCAGCAGCAGCAGTAGCAGCTGACAGTGCTACAGCAGCAGCAGACGGTACTTACAGCACCCAGCAGCAGCAGACGGTATTACAGCAGCAGCAGCAGCAGACGGTACTACAGCAGCAGCAAAAGCAGCAGACGGTACTAACGGGCAGCAGCAGCTGAGGGTGGTACAGCAGCAGCAGCAGCTAACAGCGCTACAGCAGCAGCAGCAATGCTACAGCAGCAGCAGATGGTACTACAACAGCAGCAGCAGCAGCAGCAGCAGCAGCAGCTGAGGTGTGGTAAGCAGCAGCAGCAGCTACGGTGCTACAAACAACAGCACAGCTGACAGTGCTGCAGCAGCAGCTGACAGTGCAGCAGCAGCAGCAGCAGCTGACAGTGCTACGGGCAGCAGCAGACGATGCTACAGCAGCAGCAGACGGTACTACAGGCAGCAGCAGCAGCAGACGGTACTACAACAGCAGCAGCAGCAGCAGCTGACGGTGCTACAGCAGCAGCAGCAGCGGACCAGTGCTGCAGCAGCAGCTGACAGTGCTGGCAGCAGCAGCTGACAGTGCAGCAGCAGCAGCAGCTGACAGTGCTACAGCAGACGATGCTAGAGCAGCAGCAGACGATGCTACAGCAGCAGCAGCAGACGGTACTACAGCAGCAGCAGCAGACGGTACTACTACAAAGCAGCAGCAGCTGACAGTGGTACAGCGGGCAGCAGCAGCAGCTGACAGTGCTACAGCAGCACAGCGCTGACAGTGCTACAGCAGCAGCAGCAGCAGTTGACCAGGGTTTCCACAGTATTTCAATAATATTTCTCACCCTTTCTACCACAGGGTTGGCACTAGAAGCTTTCTTGGGGCCCATGGTCACTTATTTTGGGCAGCTAAAATCACCAAAAACACTGTAATAATACGAAATGTTATGATGTTGCTTGGATGTTACCGGGGAGGCTGGCTTGTAAACAATGCCACCGGCGGAACATGTGAGGCTAGCTCAGGCTGCCCCATTAAAACCCCGTCTCGGAACGAACAGCGTTGGCGGTTTTTTTAGCGGTATGCAGGCAAAAATCTTAGCGATAAAATGTATCGGTATGCGGATTTAACGTTATGTAAGGCCAACGGTATGCGGGGGTCCACTGTATATATATATATATATATATATATATAATATATAAATATATATATATATATATATATATATATATATATATAATAAAATACATATATATTTTAAAATATATATTTGTAGTAGGCTGGTAGACAGCAACCACCCAGGGAGGTACTACCGTCCTGCCAAGTGAGTGAAAACGAAAGCCTGAAATTGTTTTACATGAGGGTAGGATTGCTGGTGTCTTTTGCCTGTCTCATAAATATGCAAGATTACAGGTACGTCTTGCTACTTCTACTTACGCTTAGGTCACACTACACATACATGTACACGTTTATTTACACACTCATCTGAGTTTTCTTTGATTTTATCTTAATAGTTCTTGGTCTTATTACTTTTCCCTTTTATACCATGGGAAGTGGAATAAGAATCTTTCCTCCGTAAGCCATGCGGTTGTAAAAGTTTAACTAAAAAGCCGGGAACAATGGGCTAGTAACCCCTTTTTTCCTGTAAAGATTAATAAAAAAAAAATAAGAAGAAGAAAATTGTCAAAGTGGGAAGTCTGAATGTGCGTGGATGTTGTGCAAAATGATAAGAAAGAGATGATTTTTGGATGTTTTTGAATGAGAAGAAACTGGATGTCCTGCTTTAAGTGAAACAAAGCTGAAGGGGGTGGGAGAGTTTTTAATGGAGAGGAATAAATGGGATTAGGTCAGGGGTTTCAAATAGAGTTAGACTAAAGAAGGAAATAGCAATAATGATGAAGGATAAGCTATGGCAGGAAAAGAGGGACTACAAATGTATAAATTCAAGGATTATGTGGAGTAAAATAAAGATTGGATGTGAAAAGTGGGTTATAAATTCAAGGATTATGTGGAGTAAAATAAAGATTGGATGTGAAAGTGGGTTAATAGTAAGCGTGTATGCACTGGAGAAGAGAGAAGTGTAGAGGAGAGAGAGAGATTCTGGGGAAAAGTTGAGTGAATGCGTGGGAGTTTTGAATCAAATGTGAGGTAATATTGGTTGGGGATTTCAATGCTAATGTGGGTAAAAAGTTATGGAGGGAGTAGTAGGTAAATTGGGGTGCCAGGGGTAAATGTAAATGGGGGGCCTTTAATTGAGCTATGTGTAGAAAGAAATTTTGGGAATAAGCAATACACATTTTATGAAAAAGAGGATAAATAAATATACAAGGTATGATGTAGCACGTAATGAAAGTATTTGTTAGATTATGTATTGGTAGATAAAAGGTTGATGGTAGGCTCCAGGATGTACATGTTTTATAGAGGGGCAATGTATATGGGTATTATTTGTTGTAGCTACAG
>NC_069403.1:84274-106224 GCF_026875155.1 Cherax quadricarinatus
GTTTTTGTGGGGCCCGGGGGGAAAGGATGTTCAGAAGTCAGGTTTCAAGAAGCACCATTTAAAGAGCATTAAAAGTGAGATATTTATGCTATGTTGACGTTTTCATTAAATTTTCATTGAAAACATCCGGCAAAAGTAAATAACAAGCCCAGCAGAGCAACATTTAACCCTTAAACGGTCCAACGTATATATACGTTCACTCGCGTAGTGCCCAACTTTTTTGAAAAAAAAAAATGTTTTTTTTAATAGGAAAAGAGCATATGGTACCCAGGTGTCCCCAATTATTTTAATATGGCGCACAGTGGCAGTGCGCACACCCATTCTCTCATGTCTAGGTGACTCGAGCTTATCGTGGCAATGTTGAATGAATGACAAAGAAAACGTATATATACGTTTGGGGCGCTACGCGAGAGAACGTACATATACGTTTGGACCGTTTAGGGGTTAATCATCATACAGACATCCAAATTAGAGAAAAAAAAAACATATATTAAAAAATGAAAATGTTCATTTCCTTGCAAAGCTTACAATGTGTGGTTTATATATAAAATATTAATTACAAAGAAGGCCACTAGCATGCCTATGCATTTCTAGCAGACTAAAACTAACTCTTACTCTATACTGACACAGGTTATGGAACACTACACTTTAATATGAATTATTGCATACTGATATAATATTTAGGTAACTGAAGTGATTAACATTAATTAGACTGATAACAGTGAGGTAGTATAAAACATATAACAATATTACAATTAGTAAATTTAGCAATGGGAATGGTTTTATCTCGGCATGATACACTGTTTCTATAAAAGCTCCTATATTGGGAGAGTATTTCAGGAAAATTTAGGACCAACTTAACGACCAACTTAACCCTTAAACTGTCCAAACGTAGATTTACGTTGATGTGCGTAGCGCTCCGATCATAGATCTATTTTTTTTTTACAAGAGAGAGCATGTAAAATTGGACATAGATCTACGTCCGGAGCACTATGCATGTGAACGTAGATCTATGTTTGGACAGTTGAAGGGTTAAGAGTTACTAGGCAATGTCTATATTGGGAATTTTATGTTCACAGTCATTTGGTTGAGAGTTACTGTAAAAAAAGGGGGAATTACAGTAACGAGAGTAAGTCTATTTTCTTTTGGGTGTGTTCATGATACAAAAAGAGAATAGGTGGTTTTCGCATATAGTAGGGCCCCGCTTTTCAGCGTTTCGCCTTATGGCGTTCCACTAACACGGCGATCTCAAATTATGACCAAAACTTTCTATACGGCAGGCAGTCTTTCAAATATAACACGCGCCACCCAGTTTGTTTACATTCTCCATGAGCACATCTCTCTATTATGTAATAATAATCACTCTTGGGGACATTAAATGTCTAATCTTACATCAACATAGACATTTTCATTAATTCATCTATGATATTTTCTTCAAAATTATATAAGAAACACGTACATAGATATAAACAAGCTGTTTATATGCTATGGAGATGTGGTTGCTGGGTGGAGGGGAAAACAAAACATAATTACTATTATAATCATTCTTGGGCACATTAAATGTCTTATTTTACGTCAATATTGACATTTTATTAAGCCATCAATGATGTTTTCTTCAAAATTATATAAGAAACAAGTTTACATAGCATATAAACATGCTGTTTACATGCTATGGAGGGGTTGTTGCTAGGTGGAAGAAAAACATTACGTAATACTAATAATAATCACTCTTGGGCACATTAAGTATAAGACGGGGAGCCAGGGCTACCTACACCTGGGCTACCTGCACCTGACTTCCTACAAATAAGTACTACTCACCTCTCTCCCTACATTATGATTACAAATACTTTAAGATAAGCAATGAATGTACTGTGAATGTATTTTACTTTGTGTTTTTAATGCCTAGTTATATTTTCTAACTTTAAAATAATTTAGTTGTTAAACTTGTTGTCTGGCATTTATATGCATTTATACATGGAAAAAAAGGGCGTTCTGCCTTCGGCGGGTGTTTCTTTCGGCGCGCCTGGAACCTAACCTGCCGTTTTAAGTGGGGCACTATGTTTATTTTTATGGAAAAAAATTCGGTCAGTACTTGCACCTGAACATACTATGGAATGAAAAAAATTGTTAACCGGGGGTCCACTGTATTATATATATAATATATATATATATATATATATATATATATATATATTATATTATATATATATATATAGTTATATATATTAGGGAAGCACGGGTAGTAACTCTTCTCCTGTATATAATTTACTAAATGTAAAAGGAGAAACTTTTGTTTTTCCTTTTGGCCACCCCGCCCTCGGTGGGATACGGCTGGTGTGTTGAAGAAAGAAGTGAATATATATATTAACGGTACTAGGTTGGTGACAGCAACCGCCCATGGCGGTACTTACCGTCCTGCCAAGTGAGTGTATAACGAAAGCTGTAATGAGTTTTATGATGGTAGGATTGCTGGTGTCCATTTTTCTGTCTCGTAAACTTAAAAGGTTTCAGGTTCATCTTGCTTCTTCTACTTACATTTAGGTCACACTACACATAAATGTGCAAGATAGTATATACACTTCCTCTGGGTTTTTCTTCTTTTTCTTTCTTGTTATTGCCTAATTTTCCTCTTATCTCCATGGGGAAGTGGAAAAGAATGTCTTCTCCGTATGCTATGTGTGTGTAAGAGGCGACCTAAAATTCTGGGAAGCAAGGGCTAAGTAACCCCTATCCTGTATTTTAATTACTAAATTTAAAAAGAGAAACTTTCGTTTTCTTTTTGGGCCACTCTGCCTTGGTGGGTTAACGGCCGGTATGTTGAAAAGAAAAATATATATATAGTTGTATATATATATTATTTTATATCTATATATATATATATATATTATATATATATTTATATATATATTATACACACCTACCTCCGACTTAGACCAAGCTTGGTTCCTACCAACCGGTCGTAAGTTCGAAATGGACGTAAGTCGAACTTTTGAAAAATGCTGACATATTGGGATAGGCATAATGTCAAAACTTTCCTATATAAACTACCTACTAATACTGTAATGTAATGTACCAATCATTATTTCATTCATTTTACCATAATTTACTTCTATTGTTGTATTTTAATTATTTATGTTACTTTTTATAATGTATACATGGTAGTGTTATGTATTGTAATTTTAAATTCGCATACAGATCATATGTTACTATTTTCTTTTGTTATTGTCGACACAGTGGAAATGGGAGGAAAGCATATCATGGTAGTGTCATTCCTGCCGAATGTTGTGTAACCCTATACCCATAATAAGAGAAAAACAACTCTGATACATGTGTAATATGTATCAGCGGGCTGGCTGGGTGGCCGGGTCTGTGGTTGCAGGAGTGAGGTGGCTGGCTGGCTGGACTGGGTGTGTGGCTGGATGGCGTGTGGTGGCTGGATGGCGTGGGTGGTGTGATTGGGTGGGTGGGTGGCTGGCTGGATGGGGTGGAGTGGGTGGGTGGCTGGATGATGGGTGGGTGGCGGATGTGGGTGGGTGGATGGATGGGTGGTGTTGGATGGATGGGGTGGCTGGATGGGTGGGCTGGGTGGCTGGATGGGTGGGTGGCTGGTACTGGGTGAGTGGGTGGCTGGAATGGGTGGTGGGTGGCTGGATGGGTGGGTGGGTGGGTGGTGGATTGGAATTGGGTGGCTGGCGATGGGTGGGTGGGGGGTGGCTGGATGGGTGGGTGGTGTGGGTGGCTGGATGGGTGGGTTGGGTGGCTTCTGGATGGGTGAGTGGGTAGTTGGTGACTGGCTGACCGAATGTGGCTGTCTCTTTCGTATCTCTCTCTCTCTCTCTCTTCTCTAAAATTCCACCATTATGAGCACTAGTTCAGGCATTTTTTCCCGTTCACCGGGTGTTAGTCGACTGGTGTGGGTTGCATCTGGAGACAAGATAAGGACCCCACTGGGGGGAAAAAAGTTAGAGAGTCCTTGACGAGGCACTGACTTTTTGGGTTATCCCTGGGTGGCTACCCTCTGGGGGTTAATTGTTTCACGGTAATTGTTTACGTATTAAGCACACCAACAAACACTCTCTCAACATCATCGAGTAATACAGTGATGGTGGTGCAGCAAACAACCAAGCTGTGGTGCAAGCTGGACATGGTGCAGCAGCAGCTGAGGTTTGCCTCAGCAAACAGAGCTGACCATGGTGCAGCTGCACTGTGGTGCGCAGCAGCTGTGGTGCAGCAACCAGCTCGATGGTCCAAAATTTATCAGCTGACCGTGGTGCAGCTGCAGCTGTTGGGGCAGCAGCAGCTGTGGTGCAGGCAGCAGCTCTGACTGTGGTTACAATGTATTTATCACCCTTTTTACCACAGGGTTGGCACTAAAGCTTTCTTTGGGCCAGTTACAAAACAATAATAATGGAATAATACAAAATGTATCGAATGTATGCATGGAACCGGCCACCCTGGCTTGTAAACAATGCACGGCAAGGCAGATCGCTCAGGCTGGACGGAAGGTTCGGGACAGGTTCGAGGACGAGTCATGTTCAGACACAGCTGCATGGTGCCAACAGCAGCTGACCGTGGATGCAGGCAGCAGGCGGACTGACCAGCAACAGCTGACTGTCCAGCAACAGCTGACTGGTCCAGCAACAGCTGGACTAGTCCAGCAACAGCTGATGATCCAGCAACAGCTGACTGATCCAGCAACAGCTGACTGATCCAGCAACAGCGAAATGCTTAAAATCTCTCAAACATACTTTGCTGGGCTTTAAATTCACAATATGAGCATAGTTCCAGGCATTTTTCCCTGTTCCACCTGGGTGTTAGTCGAATGGTGTGGGGTTGGCATCCTGGGAGACAAGGATTAAGGACCCCAATGGAAATAAGTTAGACAGTCTTCGATGACACACTTTTTGGGGTTATCATGGGTGGCAACCCTCGGGGGTAATTGTTTCTTGGTTTTCTCAATAAGCCACCCACCAACAACGGTGCTACAGCAAGCGCAGAAGCTAGCTAGCAGGTGACAGTGCTACAGCAGCAGCAGACGGTACTACAGCAGCAGCAAGCGCAGACGTAATTACAGCAGCAGCAGCAGCAGACGGTACTACAGCAGCAGCAGCCAGATGGTACTACGCAGCAGTCAGCAGCAGCAGATGGTACTACAGCAGCAAGCTGCTGCGGTGGTACAGCAGCAGCAGCAGCTTGACAGTGCTACAGCAGCAGCAGGACAATGCTACAGCAGCAGCAGACATGTACAGCAAGCAGAGATGTACTACAACAGCAGCAGCCAGCAGCAGCAGCAGCCAGCAGCAGCAGCAGCAGCAGCTGAAGGTGGGTACAGCAGCAGCAGGCAGCTGACACGGTGACTACAAACAGCAGCAGCAGCTGACAGTGCTGCAGCAGCAGCTCTGACAGTGAGCAGCCAGCAGCCAGTGACTGTGCTACAGCTGCAGCAGACGATGCTACAGCAGCAGCAGACGGTACTACAGCAGCAGACAGCAGAGCGCAGACGGTCTACAACAGCAGCAGCTGCAGCAGCTGACGGTGTGCTGCTACAGCAGCAGCAGCAGCGGAAGTGCTGACTGCAGCAGCTGGACGTGATGCCCGAAGCAGCTGACAGTGCTGCAGCAGCAGCAGCTGACAGTGCTGCAGCAGCAGGCAGACGATGCTACAGCAGCAGCAGACGATGACTACAGGCAGCAGCAGCAGACGGTGATACAGCAGTGCAGCAGACGGAGTACTCCAACAGCTAGCAAGCAGCTGACAGTGGTACACAGCAGCAGGCAGCGCTGACAGTGCTACGCAGCAGCAGCGCAGTTGACCATGGATTACCATCAGTCATTTCGATAATTATTTCTCACCCTTTCTACCACAGGGTGGCACTAGGAAAGCTTTCTTGGGGCCATGCGTCACTTATTTTGCAGCTAATAAATCAACCATAAAACACTGTAATAATACGAAATGTTATGCTTGTATGCTTGGTGATGTTAGCGGAGGGCTGCTTGTAAACAAATGCCACAGCGGCGGAACATGTGAGGCTAGCTCAGGCTGCACATTAGACGCGTCTCGGACGAACAGGATGAGCGGGTTTTTTAGCGGATATGCGAGGCAAAATCTTTAGCGTAAAATGTATCGGTTGCGGGTTTAACGTTCTAGGTAAGGCCAACGGTATGCGGGGTCCCACTGAGATATATATATATATATATATATATAATATATATATATATATATATTATTATATATTATATATTTATTATAATATATATTTATATATAGATATTACAGTGGACCCCGCTTAAACGATGGCATCGCATAGCGATTTTTCCGCATTAACGATTACTTTTAGTCGCAAATTTTTGCCCGCAATACCGATTAAAACCCGCATACGATTTTCGTCCGAGACGCGTCCATGAGTGCCCTCAGCCAGCCTCACATGTGCGCTCGGCCCTATTGTTTACCAGCCAGCCTCGCGGGTAACATCAAAGCATACACTCGGAAAGATTTCGTATTATTACAGTATTTTCTCGGATGCTGTTTCTGGAAAATAAGTTACCATGGGCCCAAGAAAGCTCTAGGCCAACCCTACACCTCAAAGGGTAAGAATTATATAGAGATGGAAGAAAGGAGAGATAATTGATAAGTATGAAAGTGGAGTGCGTATAGCCGACTAGTCAAGCTGTCCAAGAAATCCCAATCAACCATCGCTATATTGTGGGCACCAGAAAGACAATCAAGGAAGCTGTTCTTGCCAAAGGTTAAACTGTGTTTTCGAAACAAAGATCGCAATTGATGTGGAAGAATGTTGAGAGACTCTTATGGCTGTGGATAATATATGAAAAAACAGATATCAGGAGATAGCGTCTCTCAAGCGTCATATGTGAAAAGGCTAGAAGTTGCATTGGGATTTAATTAAAAATAATGCCTGCTAAATAGTGATGATGTGAGTAATTTAAGGCCAGCAAAGGTTGGTTGAGAGATTTAAGAAGCGTAGTGGCATTCCATAGTGTGATAAGGCATGGTGAGGCTGCCAGTTATCGGACCACAAAGTGCGGCTGAAAAATATGTGCAGGAATTCAGGAGTACATAGAAACTGATGGACTGAAAACCTGAAACATGTTGTTTAATTGTGAGACACAGGCTGTTCTGGAAGAAATATGCCAAGCAGGGAACCTACATACTCAGGAGAGGGAAAAAGGCACTCCCTGGAAATAAAGCTATGAAGGGACAGGTTTACTTTTGTTGATGTGTGCCTATGCTAATGGTGATTGACAAAGGTGAAGCCTTTATTAAGTGTTATCCACTCTGAAACTCCCAGAGCGTTCAGCGCAAAAAGAATGTCCTCAAGGATAATTTGTGTGTGCTGTGGAGGGCAAACAGTAAGGCATGGGTCACTAGGGAATTTGTCTATAACTGGATACACCATGCATTTGCCCCCAATGTGAAAAATTACTAACTGAAAAGAAAATTAGAACTTATGATGCCCTCCTGGGTGTTGACAATGCCCACTGGTCATCTACAGACGGGCAGAGCGACTTTAGGGGACATGGCTTCTTAAGGTGAAGTTTTTGCCTTCCTAATACCACTCCTTCTTCCCTGCAGCCCATGGGGACAGCAGGGTTATTCCACTTCAAGAAACTGCGACACAAAAGCTCTGTTTGAAAGGTGCTTGGTAAGGACTCCAGAAACTCACTGACTCTAAGAGAGTTTTGGAGAGTTCACTTTATATCCTCAATTGTGTAAACTAATAGGTAAGGCTTGGGAGGGGAATGACAAAGGGAGGACCTTGAAACTCTGCTTGGAAGAAACTGTGCCAGAATGTGTAGACAAAGGGATATATTTTGAAAGGGTTTGAGGCTAACCTGAGAATCCTGTGCCAGTGAGGAATCCTTTGTGGCATTGGGAAAGTCTTGGGGTTGGAGGTTAGTGGGGAGATGTGGAAGAGTTGTGGAGGAGGTCAATGTAATATCTACCCACTGATGAGCTGCTAGATCAACTTCAAGAGCAGAGGCCACACCAGAGGGAAATTGCTGCGGAGGAGGGGAGAGAGAAATTGAGAAGTTGCCTACTTCAAAGATTAAGGAAATCTGTGCAACCAAAGTGGCTTGAAGTGCAAACCTTTCATCGGATGAAAATCACCCTCACACAGCTATTGCAAGCCGTGTGGTTGATTATTACCACTGAAATGTGTGAACACTTGAGGCAAGTTCATTTAAAGGAACGAGAGGTACAGGGTCCACTATGGGACAGATATCATGTGCGAAAGAAGTTCCTGTTGACTTCTGAAGTGGCCCTAGTGGCCATTAAAAGAAGAAGGAAGTACCCCAGAAAAGGACTTACTACCTCAAGTCTTGAAGGGGAAAGGGGATTCCCCTTCTAAACACTCAAACACACTCTCTCCCCTCCCTCCCATCCCGTCAATCATCACCAGATCTTCAATTAAAAGTAAGTGTTCATTTAAATTGTGCCATGCCTTTTTTTCAGTTTGTGTGTATTAAAATTAACATTTCATGTGGTAAAAAAAAAATTTTTTTTCTAACTTTTTGGGCGTCTTGCACGGATTTATTTTTATTTCCATTATTTCTTATGGCCGGAGGAAAATTCATTCGCATATCGATTATTTCGCACTAACGATGAGCCCTCTTGCACGGATTAAAATACCGTTTAACGGGGGTCCATGTATATATTATATATATTTGTAGTAGGACTGGTTGACAGCAAACCACCCAGGGAGGGGACTATGTCCTGCCAAAGTTGGGGGTGAAAAACTGAAAGCCTGAAAATGTTTTACATGATGTAAGGATTGCTGGGTCTTTTGGTCTGTCTCATAATATGCAAGATTACAGGACGTCTTGCTACTTCTACTTACGCTTAGTCACAATACACATACATGTACACGTTATTTATACACACTCATCTGAAGTTTTCTTTGATTTTATATTATAGTTCTTGGTCTTATTACTTTTCCTTTTATAATCATGGGGAAGAGGAATAAGAATCTTTCCTCGTAAGCCATGCGTGTTGTAAAAGTCAACTAGAATGCCGGGAACAAAGAGCTAGTAACCCCTTTTCCTGTAAAGATTAATAAAAAAAATAAGAAAGAAAATTGTCAAAGTGGGAAGTCTGAATGTGCGTGGATGTTGTGCAAATGTTAAGAAAGAGTGATTGTGGCTGTTATGAATGAGAAGAAACTGGATGTCTGGCTTTAAGTGAAACAAAAGCTGAAGGGGGTGGGGAGAGTTTCAATGGAGAGGAAATTTAAATGGGATTTGGTCAGGGGTTTTCAAATAGAGTTAGAGGCTAAAGAAGGAGTAGCAATAATGATGAAGGATAAGCTTATGCAGTGAAAAGAGGGACTACAAATGTTAAATTTCAAGGATTATGTGGAGTAAAATAAAGATTGGATGTGAAAAGTGGGTATAAATTCAAGGATTATGTGGAGTAATAATAAAGATTGGATGTTGAATAAGTGGGTTATGTAAGCGTGTTATGCACCTGGAGAAGAGAGTGTGTAGAGGAGAGAGAGAGATTATGGGAAATGTTGAGTTGATTGCGTGGGGAGTTTGAATCAATCATGTGAGAGTAATGGTGGTTGGGGATTTCAATGCTATTGTGGGTTAAAAATGGTTATGGAGGGAGTAGTAGGTAAATTTGGGGTGCCAGGGGCGTAAATCGTAAATGGGGAGCCTTTAATTGGAGCTATGGGATGTAGAAAGAATTTTGGTAATAAGCAATACACATTTTATGAAAAGAGGATAAATAAATATTTCAAGGTTATTGATGTAGCCGGTTAATTGAAAGTAGTTTGTTTGAGTATGTATTGGGTAGATAAAAGGTTGATGGAGTAGGCTCCAGGTGTAATGTGTTATAGAGGGGCAACTGATATATCGGATCATTATTTGTTTGTGAGCTACAGTTAGTGTAAGAGGTAGATGGGAAAAGAGAAGGTAGGCAACAACAAAGTAAGAGGGAGTGAAAGTTGTATAAACTAAGGGGAGGAGGAAGTTCGGGCGAGTTTAAGCGACTATTGCAAGAAAGGTGTGGGTAGTGCAAAGATGAGTAGTGTGGGGGGGGGTGGTTTGAAGAGGGTTGTGAATAGTTTTAAAAATGCAGTATTAGTTATTGTGGGGGCAGAAGTTTGTGTTAGAGGAGGGTGGGGCAGGAGGAAAGAGGAATGTGATTGGAGGAATGATGAAGTTGAAAGGTGTGATAAAAGGAGAAAAAGGTAGCTTACGAGAGGATTTTACAAAGCAGAAAGTGTTTATAGAAGAGCAGAGTATAAGAAGAGTAAAAGAAAGGTGAAGAGAGTGGTGAGAGAGTGCAAAGGGAGAGCAGATGGAAAGAGTGGGAGATGGCACTGTACATGAAATTTTAATGAAAATAAGAAAAAATCTTTGGAGTAAACATGTTAAGAAAGCCTAGGGAAAGTATTGGATTTGCCAGTTAAAAAAAACAGGGTAGGGGATTTAGTAGATGGGGAGAGGGAAGGTATTAGGTAGATGGCGAGTTTATTTTGAGGAACTTTAAAATGTTGAGAAGAAAGGGACGGCGGAATAATTTCATGCACTGGCCATGGGAGGTCTATACCTATCTTTTAGGGAGTGAAAGAAAGGAGCAGATGTAAGGTTGGTGGTGGTTCGTTGTGGGCATTACGTTAGAATGAAAGGGGGTAAAGCAGGTGGAACTGATGGGATCATGACAGAAAATGTTAAAGCAGGGGGGATATAGTGTTGGGAGTGGTTGGTACGTTTGTTTAATATAATGTATGGAAAGAGGGTGAGGTAGCCTAGGGATTGGAGGGAGAGAGCATGTATAGTGTCCCTGTTTATATAAAGGGAAAGGGGACAAAGAGATTGTAAAATTATAGAGGAATAAAGTTTACTGAGTTATACCAGGAAAAGTATACGGCTAGGGTTATAATGAAAGAATTAGAGGTAAGACAGAATGTAGGATTGCGGATAGCAGGAGGCTTCAGAGGGGACGGGGATGTGTAGATCAGTTGTTTTACATTGAAGCTTATCGTGAACAGTATTTAGGAATAAGGTAGGGAAGTTTTTATTGCATTTATGGATTAGAAAAAGGCATATGATAGAGTGGATAGTAAGGAGCAATGTGGCAGATTTTGTTGCAAGTATATGGATAGGTGTGGAAGTTACAAATGCTGTTAAAGAGGCTTTTTTTATGGGATAGTGAGGCTCAGGTTTGGGTGTGTTAGAAGAGAGGAGAGACTACTTTCCCGGTAAAAGTAGGTCTTAGACAGGGATGTGTAATGTCACCATGGTTGTTTTACTATATTTATAGATGGGGTTGTAAAGGAAGTAAATGCTAGGGTGTTCGGGAGAGTGGGTGGGATTAAATTATGGAATCAAATTCAAAATGGGGGGAATTGACACAGTTACTTTTTGCTGATGATACTGTGCTTATGGGAGGTTCTAAGAAAAATTGCAAAGGTTAGTGGATGAGTTTGAGAATGTGTGGTAAAGGTAGAAAGTTGATATGTGAACATAGAAAAGAGTAAGGTGATGAGGTATCAAAATGATTTAGATAAAGAAAAATTGGATATCAAATTGGGAGAGGAGGAGTAGAAGAAGTGAATGTTTTCAGATACTTGGGAGTTGACGTGTCGGCGGATGGATATTATGATGGATGAGGTTAATCATGGAATGATGAGGGAAAAAAAAAGGTGAGTGGTGCGTTGAGGTATATGTGGAGTCAAAAAAGTTATCTATGTAGGCCAAGAAGGGAATATATGAAAGTTAGTAGTACCAACACTCTTATAGGATGTGATGCTTGGGTGTAATGCAGCAGTGAGGAGACGTTTGCGCATGGCAGTGGAGATGTCCTGTCTAAGGGCAATGTGTGTTGGTAAATATGATGCAGAAAATTCGGGAGTGTGGATAATGAGGAGTAGGCTGTGGAGTTAAAAAAGCATTTGTCAGAGGGTCAGAGAGGGGTTGTTGAGGGGTTTGGTTCATTTAGAGAGAATGGTTCAAAGTAGAATGACTGGAAAGCATATAATCTATAGGGGAAGAAGGCGGGCGGTAGGGGTCATCCTCGAAAGGGTTGGAAAGAGGGGGTAAGGAGGGTTTGTTGGGCTAGGGGCTTGGACTTCAGGCAAAGCGTGCATGAGTCGTGTTAGATAGGAGTGAATGGAGACGAATGGTTCTTGGGACCTGACGATCTGTTGGAGTGTGAGCACGGAGTAATAATTTAGTGAAGGCGATTCAGGGAAACGGTTATTTTCTTATATAGTCGGACTCTTGAGTCTGAAAGGGAAGTACTATGCCTGCACTTTAAAGGAGGGGGTTTGGGATATTGGCAGTTTGGAGGGATATGTTGTGTCTCTTTAATATGTGTATGCTTCTAAACTGTTTGTATTCTGAAGCACCTCTGCCAAAAGCTCAGTGATATAATGTGCGAGTGTGGTGTGAAAGTGTTGAATGGATGATTGAAAGTATTTTATTTTTGGGGATTTTCTTTCTTTTTTGGGTCCACCCTGCCTGGTGGGAGACGGGCCGACTTGTTGGAAAAAAAAAAAAAAAAAAAAAAAAAAAAAAAAAAATATAATATATATATATTATATATATTTATATATATATATATATATATATATAGGAGGGCACCCCACTTATACGGCAGGTTAGGTTCCAGGCTATCGCCGTAAAGCGGAATCGCGCGTAAAGTGGAACACCCTTTTTTTCACTTATTAAAATGCTATACCCAAACACTAGATAACTAGTCTTTACACTCACATTATTAATGTGAGCAATAGATAACCAGGCATCAAAAAACCATTAAAAGGGACAATAAACACAATAGTGCACTCATTACTTACCTTAAAATATTTTATAGTCTTAATCTAGGTGAGACAGTAGTATTTATTGTAAGAAAATCAAGTGTGGTATCGTATTGTAATAGCCAGGCTGCCTCACCAGGCCACCCCACCCACACATACTATTCTATGATCTTTAAGGCATCCCAGAGCGATTTAAAATGTATATACAGTTCATCATACTTACCCTTAAAATATTTGTATTCTCTAATGTAGGGTAGGGTATGTAAATGAGATTAAAAACGAATAAATGAGGAGAGAGGGAAGAATGAGTACATGAGAGGTGATCAGGCTAGGCACAGAGCCCCCCCCCCCCCCCCCACCCAAACCAGGCTCTCCACATCTTATTTTTATGTTATTTATTTATTGTGGGGTGTATTTATCATCTTTTTATGTTAAGTATCATGTTTATTATATTAATTTTGAAAAAATTATTCATGGCTGGATTAATGTAAATGGTATATTAACGTAATATTTGACATTTAATGAGATCGGTGACTATGTTATTATCACCACTTGTGGACGTCGTTTTTGTGCTACCACAGCTCACATTTATGGTTTGTATTTCTCTACTGTGGGGTGTATTATCTTAATGTTATATGGTATGCATCGTGTTTTTATATTAATAATTTTGAAAAAAATATCAGTGGATGGATTAATGAAAATGTGTATTATTTACCGTAATATACGCCATTTAAGAGAGCGGTGACTTATTGTTATTATGGCGTCCACTTGTGAAGTCGTCTCCTGCTCCATCTTACATTTGGTTTTTTTTTTTTAAAATTTATTCTACTGTGGGGTGTATTTATCTTATTTATTATGTTATGCCTCGTGTTTGTTTATATAATTTTGAAAAAATTATCATGGATGGATTAATGAAAAAGTGTATATTACCGTAATATACGACATTTAATGAGGGGACTCGGTGAGTATTGTTATTATGGCGTCACTTGTGGAAGTCGCGTATGTCACTTTCACATTTATGTTTATTTATTTTACTGTGGGTGTATTTATCTTTTTATATGTGATGCATCGTGTTTATTATATAATTTTGAAAAAAAATCTAATGGATGGATAATGAAAATGTGTATATTAACATAATATACGACATTTAAATGACTTGGATGTATGTAAGTTTATTTAGGTACAGGTATTACATAGGATAATTATCAGAGTAATATTATAAAATATGAAATAACTTTTAAAACATTTGAAATTTTTGGAGTTTTCCAGACAAAATGGAGAGTCTTTGTGCTTACTGAGCTCATGGAGATTGTAAACAAACTGGGTTGGGCATCGGTGCCGTATTAGAAAGTCAGGTGGGGGGGCCGTATAGACTGAGTTTTGGTCATAATTTGAAATGTCTCGGATTAGGGGAACGCCGTAAAGACGGAAACGCCGTAAAGCGGGGCCCTCCTGTATATTATATATTATATATATATTTATATATTATATATTCTATATATATATTTATTCTATTTCATTTATATATATATACCATATATTATATAAATATATATATATATATATACATTATATATATATTATATATATATATATTATTTATTTATTAAATTTATTTATATATATATATATATGTATATATATGTATATATTTATACAGATATATATACATTATATATATATAAATAATATATATATATGTATATATATAGATATATATTTAATTTATATATATTATTATATACTAATTTATATATATAGATTTATATATATATGTGTGTGTGTGTATATATATATATTTCTTTATATATCCAATTATATCTGTATCTATTATATATATGTATATTTTATATATATATATTTATATATATTATTTATATATCTATTTATATATTATATATTATAATATATATATACATATATACTTATATATATTATATATATTATAGTATTTATATATATTATATATATTACTCTTGTTTTTTTTATTTCTTCTATTGTCCATGGGAAGGGAAGGGAATGATATTCTTTCTCCGTAAGCATGGTGTCGTATGAGGGACTAAAATGCCGGGAGCAATGGGCTAGATAAACCCCTTCTCCTGTTTACATTTACTAAAAAAGAGAGAGAAAAACTTTATAAAACTGGGATGCTTAAATGAGCGTGGATGTAGTGCGGATGACAAGAAACAGATGTATTGCTGTTGTTATGATTGAAAAGAAGTTGGATGTCTGGCTTCTAAGCGAAAAAAGTGAAAGGGGGGGTAGGAGAGTTTCAGGTGGGGGGAAATAAATGGATTAAATCTGGAGTATCTGAGAGAATAAGAGCAAAGGGTAAAGGGGTAGCAGTAATTGTTAAATGATCAGTTATGGAAGGAGCAAAAGAGAATATGAATGTGTAAATTCAAGAATTATGTGGATTAACAAGTAAAGATTGAGATGCGAGAGAAGTGTAGGGTCATACTAAGCGTGTATGCACTGGGAGACGAGAGGTATGCAGAGTTGAGAGAGAGATTTTGGGAGATGTTAAGTTGAAGGTTATAGGGCCTTTGAACCAAGTGTGAGAGTAAATGTGGTTAGCGAGACCTGAATGCTAAGTAGGTAGAACGCTTTTAGAGAGGGTGTCGGTAGGTATTGTTTGGGGTGCCAGGTGTAAATGATAATGGGAGTCCTTTGATTGGAACTTTGTATAGAAAAGGGTTTAGTTATTGGTAATACATATTTTTAAGAATAAAGAGGATAATAATGTTATACCACGATAATGTAGGGGAACAATGACAGTAGTTTTTGGATTATTTGTATTGGTAGATAAAGAGTTGAGTAGACTCAGGATGTACTGTTTAGTAGAGGGCCACAGATATATCAGTCACTTTTAGTTGTCGCTTACACTGAGAGTAAAGGTAGATGGGATACAAGGAGAATCAGAAGCATCTGGGAACGAGAGAGGTGAACGGTTAATAAACTAAATGAGGAGGCTAGTTAGGGTAAGATATAACAGCTATTGCGAGGATAGAGGGCTAATGAGGCATCACGGCAATGGGGTTGTCGAAGAGGTATGGGGAAGGTATTAAAAATGTAGTGTTAGATGGGTTCGGCAGAAGTTTGTGTATTTACAGGAAAGTGGGTGCAGGGGGAAGAGGAGCGATTGGTGGAAAAATGATGATGTAAAGAGAGTAGTAAGGTGAGAAAAAAGTTAGCATCATGGAGAAGTTTTTCAAAGTAGAATGTGATGCAAGGAGGGAAGAGTATATGGAGGAAAAAAGTCAGAGAGGTTAAGAGAGTTGGTGAAGGCAATTGATAAAAAGAGAGCAAATGAGAGAGTGGGTGAGATTGTATCAACAAATTTGTGAAAATAAGAAAAAGTTTTGGAGTGAGGTATTAACAAGTTAAGAAGCCTAGAGAACAAATGGATTTGGTCAGTTAAAAATAGCGGACAGAGCGAGAAGTATTTTAATGGAGAGTTTGAGGTATTGGAAGATGGTGTGAAATATTTTGAGGAATTGTTAAATGTTGATGAAGATAGGGAAGCTGGTGATTTCGTGTATAGGGCAAGGTGGAATAACATCTTTGTAGGAGTGTGGAAGCAGCAGTTGTGAGTGTGGCGGAAGTTCCGATGACGGCAAGTAAGGTAAATGAAAGGGGGGTATATGGCAAGCCGTGGATTGATGGGATAAAGATAGAAATGTTTAAAAGCAGGGTGGGGAATAGTTTGGAGTGGTGGTTGCAATTATTTAATAAAATGTATGGTGAGAGGTAAGGTACCTAGTGGATTGGCAGAGGAGGCATGCATAGTTCTTTTGTATAAAGGCAAAGGGGATAAAAGAAGGGAAGGTGCATAAAATTTTAGGGGGATAAGTCTGTTGTAGTGTTACCTGGTAAAGTGTATGGTAGTTCAGTTATAATTGAAAGAATTAGAGTAAGACGGAGATAGGAATAGCAGATGAACTCTAGTGAGGATTAGGAGAGGTAGGGGGGGGGGTAGCGTGTGTCGAAAAGGTGTTTACAGTGAAACATATAAGTGAACAGTATTAGATACGGCTAAAGAGGTCTTTGTGGATTTATGGATTTGCGCAAAAGGCGTTATGGGACAGGGTGGTTAGGGGGGCTCAATGTGGCAAAGATGTGCAAGTGTATGGGTGTTAGGAGGTAGGTTACTGAAAGCGTGAAGAGTTTTTACGAGGATAGTGAGGCTCAGTTAGGAGTATGTAGGAAAGGAGGGAAATTTTTTTCCCAGTAATAAAGTTAGGCCTTAGACAAGGATGTGTGATGTCACCCCAGTGCGTTGTTTAATATATTTATAGTTGGGGTTGTAAGTGAAGTAAATGCGAGGGTCTTGGCAAGAGGCGTGGGAGTTAAAAGATAAAGAATCACACACTAAATGGGAGTTGTCACAGCTGCTCTTGCTGATGGACACTGTGCTCTTTGGGAGATTCTGAAGAGAGCTGCAGAGGTTGGTGCGATGGAATTTGGGTAGGGTGTGCAAAGAAGAAAATTAAAGGTGAATACAGAAAAGAGTAAGGTTAGAGGATCAACAAAAGAAGATTAGGTGATGAAAGGAATGAATATAGATTGGAGGGAGAGAGTATGGAGGAGGTGATCGTATTCAGATATTTGGGATGGACCGTGTCAGCGGATGGGTCTATGATAGATGAGGTGAATCATAGAATTGATGAGGGAAAAAGAGTGAGTGGTGATCACTTAGGAGTACTGTGGAGACGAAGACTTTGTCCTTGGAGGCAAAGAGGGGGAATGTATGAGGAGTATAGTTTTACCAACGCTCTTATGATGGGTGTGAAGCGTGGGTGATGAGTGTTTGCAGACGAGGAGAAGGCGGGGACGGCAGTGGAGATTCATGTTGAGGGCAATGTGTGTGTGTATATTATTGCAGAGAATTCGTAGTTTGAAGTTAGGAGGAGGTGCGGGATTACCAAAACTGTTGATCCAGAGGGTCTGAGGAAGGGGTGTTGAGGTGGTTTCGGACATGTAGAGAGAATGGAGCGAAACGGAAATGACTCAAGAGTGTATCAGTCTTAGTGGGAAGTGAAGGCGGGGGTAGGTGGTCGGCCTAGGAAGGGTTGGAGGGAGGTGGGTAAAGGATGGTTTGTATGCGAGGGGCTTGGACTTCCAGCAGGCATGCAGTGAGCGTGTTTGATAGGAGTGAATGGAGAACAATGGTTTTAATACTTGATGTGCTGTTGGAGTGTGTGCAAAGTAACATTTTATGGAGGGATTCAGGGAAACCGGCAGGCCGGACTTGAGTCCTGGAGATGGAAGTACAGTGCGTGCACTCTGATGGAGGGGTGGTTATTGTTGCGTTTAAAAACTGTAGTGTAATGCACCCTTCTGGCAAGACAGTGATGTGAGAGATGATGTGGTGAAAGTTTTTTCTTTTTCGGGCACCCTGCCTTGGTGGGAAGGAATCGGCAGTGTCGTGATAATAAAAAAAAAATTATATATATAATACAATTATATAATATATATATATATCAATATATATATATATAAGTATATTATATATATATATATGTATATATATATATATATTACAGTGGACCCCCCGCTTAACGATCACCTCAATGCGACCAATTATGTATGTGTATTTATGGTATGTGCGTTAGTTGTGTATGTTTTGGGGGCTTGAAATGGGACTAATCTACTTCACAATATTCCTTATGGAAAAAAATTCGGTCAGTACTTGCACCTGAACATACTATGGAATGAAAAAAATTGTTAACCGGGGGTCCACTGTATTATATATATAATATATATATATATATATATATATATATATATATATTATATTATATATATATATATAGTTATATATATTAGGGAAGCACGGGTAGTAACTCTTCTCCTGTATATAATTTACTAAATGTAAAAGGAGAAACTTTTGTTTTTCCTTTTGGGCCACCCCGCCTCGGTGGGATACGGCTGGTGTGTTGAAAGAAAGAAGTGAATATATATATTAAAGGTACTAGGTTGGTAGACAGCAACCGCCCATGGCGGTACTTACCGTCCTGCCAAGTGAGTGTATAACGAAAGCTGTAATGAGTTTTATGATGGTAGGATTGCTGGTGTCCATTTTTCTGTCTCGTAAACATACAAGGTTTCAGGTACATCTTGCTACTTCTACTTACATTTAGGTCACACTACACATAAATGTGCAAGCATAGTATATACACTTCCTCTGGGTTTTTCTTCTTTTTCTTTCTTGTTATTGCCTAATTTTCCTCTTATCTCCATGGGGAAGTGGAAAAGAATGTCTTCTCCGTATGCTATGTGTGTGTAAGAGGCGACCTAAAATTCTGGGAAGCAAGGGCTAAGTAACCCCTATCCTGTATTTTAATTACTAAATTTAAAAAGAGAAACTTTCGTTTTCTTTTTGGGCCACTCTGCCTTGGTGGGTTAACGGCCGGTATGTTGAAAAGAAAAATATATATATAGTTGTATATATATATTATTTTATATCTATATATATATATATATATTATATATATATTTATATATATATTATACACACCTACCTCCGACTTAGACCAAGCTTGGTTCCTACCAACCGGTCGTAAGTTCGAAATGGACGTAAGTCGAACTTTTGAAAAATGCTGACATATTGGGATAGGCATAATGTCAAAACTTTCCTATATAAACTACCTACATAATACTGTAATGTAATGTACAATCATTATTTCATTCATTTTACCATAATTTACTTCTATTGTTGTATTTTAATTATTTATGTACTGTATATAATGTATACATGGTAGTGATATGTATTGTAAATTTTACATCGCATACAGTATCATATGTTACTATTATCTTTATGTATTGTCGACACAGTGGAATGGGAGAATATCACTGGTAGTGTCATCCTGCCAGAATGTTGTGTAACCTATACCCTAAGTAAAGAGAAACAACTCTGAAACATGTGTAATATGTATCCAGCTGGCTGGCTGGGTGGCCGGGTCTGTGGTTAGCCGGGGTGGGGTGGCTGTGGTTGGCTGGATGGGTGGGTGGGGTGGGTGGTGGCTGGATGGGTGGGTGGGTGGCTGGTGGATGGGTGGGTGGGTGGGTGGCTGGATGATGGGTGGGTGGCTGGATGATGGGTGGGTGGCTGGATGGGTGGGTGGCTGGATGGGTGGCTGGATGGGTGGCTGGGTGGCTGGATGGGTGGTGTGGCTGGGTGATGTGGCGGTGGGTGGGTGGCTGGATGGGTGGGTGGGTGGCTGGTGGGTGGGTGGCTGGGTGGGTGGGTGGGTGGCTGGATGTGGGTGGGTGGGTGGCTGGATGGGTGGGTGGGTGGCTGGATGGGTGAGTGGGTAGTTGGCTGACTGGCTGACTGAATGTGGCTGTCTCTTTGTATCTCTCTCTCTCTCTCTCTCTCTCTCTCTCACTGGTACACATAAGTCAAGTTATCATACATATTATAAATTACCTAGGATAACCCAAAAAATCCAGACAAAGTGCTATACAGTAGATCTGTGCTCCAGTGCCCTAAATTAATAATAATATTAGCAATCATTATTATTACAATAATACATATGTACTAATATTAACCCTTTCAGGGTCCATCCTGTAGATCTACGGATTTACGTTCAGGGTCCAAACCGTAGATCTACACCAAAATTCTAGCGCCGTCAAATTTAGCAGGAGAAGGCTGGTAGGCCTACATCTAAGAGAATGGGTCTGGGTGGTCAGTGTGCACACCATAGAAAAAATCTGGACGCCCGCATGGCATTGTGGGAACGCCGGCAAAGTAGCTTTGTTCATAGTGCCTGGCGGCAAGGAAGCTCTCACTCCCCACTCACTCTCTGGGCGAATTCTGACTCTCCTCTTCACAACTTACAGTTCTAAGACTGATGGAAGTGGAGCTGAAGACGAATTCTATGGTTTTGAACCATATGGTACAATGGTGCCATGTCATACAATGGTGCCATGTCATACAATGGTATCATATGGTACAATGGTACCATATGGTACAATGGTACCATATAGTACAATGTACCATATAGTACATTGTACCATATAGTACATTATACCATATGGTACAGGGTACAGGGACCCTAATGGAAATAAATCTGTCAGACCTTTTTGGGTTATCCTAGGTTCTCCAAACATATGCTGCTAAGTATGATATTCTATGTAACTTTATTTGTGTATAACTAAATAAACTTACTTATGATGCCACATGCACATGAGTAAGTTTATTCAGGTGTACAGAAATACAATTACATAGATTATCATACATAGCAGCATACGTATAAAATCCTAGGATAACCCAAAAAAGTCATGGTGACTTATTTCCATAGTTATCCCTGTATCTGTACCATATGGTACCCTGTACCATATGGTACCCTGTGCCATATGGTACCCTGTGCCATATGGTACCCTGTGCCATATGGTACCCTTTACCATATGGTACCCTGTACCACATGGTACCCTGTACCATATGGTACCCTGTACCATATGGTACCCTGTACCATATGGTACCCTGTACCATATGGTACCCTGTAACATATGATACCGTGTACCATATGGTCAATAGGTGTTGGTGGCATGAGACACCAGCCATGACTGAGTGAGTAGTGACACAAGCTAGCTACTGACTCTCCAGTTTCCGAGACAAAGTGCTTTGTCATCCACCTCAAGGAACACGTCAGGTTCCTGTACACTTGTAAATGTATAATAGAACATTACTAATATACAACATTTTTGCATATTTTTGTTGTAAACAACTATTGTAAACAAAATAATGAAAATATTAGTGTGTTTATTGTGTTGAATACAACAGTACCATATGGTACAATGAACCATATGGTATCATTGTACTGCATGGTACAATGTATCATATGGTACCATTGCATCATATGGTACCATATGGTACCTTTACACCATATGGTACCATAAGGTACCATTGCACCATATGGTACCATTGTATCATATGGTACCATTGTACCAAATGGTGCCATTGTACCATATGGTGCCATTCAATCATATGGTACCATTGTATCATGTGCCATTATGCCATTTTGTACCATATGGTACCATTGTATCATGTGCCATTATGCCATATTGTACCATATGGTAAACCATTGTATCATATGGTGCCATTGTACCATATGGTACAATTGCACCCTATGGACCATTGTACAGTATGGTACATATGGTA
>NC_069403.1:106724-130425 GCF_026875155.1 Cherax quadricarinatus
ACTTGTATATTTTATCTTGTCAATTAAATCTAGTTTACTCTAATTATTGAAAAACAACTTATATAAACCTTAGTGAAATTTACAACTGGAGTCTTGTCCCTTTTTTTATATCTTAGATTAACTCAGTGTACTAAGCTCATTCTAGCTCAATACATAGTCAATACCAAATTCATTATTTTTAGACCATAGTGTAATTACTAGTGAGGCCGGTGCTATTTTTAATTTGTATTTTTAATTATTAGATTAAACCTAGTTGTACTATAGCTCATTCTAGCTCAATACATAGACTATACCAAAGTCATTAATTAGACCTGAGTGCAATTACAAGTGAGAGTCTTGTGCTATTTTTTAATTTGTTTTTTTATATTATTAATTTAAACCTAGTTGTACTTTAGTTCTTTCCCAGCACAACACATAGACAACACCAACTCCATTATGTGTATTTGTGACTATACTCTACTTGACCAAAAGCTATAGCTATATACTTGTCCAAACTTCCCACCACTACAGATATCAGTACTAAAACTAAACACACAACTCAGGATATAAATAACCATAATTTAAACCTAGAAGATGTTTTGACACGTTGACCCTGATCTAAACCTCCATAATCGGCCCAAAACCAAAAACCTATTGGAAAAGTAAATGCCTTTACTACAGAGCATCACAAGCCAGCACTATCTTAAACAATGCTAAAAGTCATCAGTACTTAATACAACATTAGGTCCTTAAAGCAAACATTTGATGACCTCCTGGCACTCCTTGAATCACTAAAGACACCCTTCTCCTGATTATTCTTACTGAGACCTGCTTAAGCAGGACACAAAGATATCTGCCCACTACCAGGATTACAGAGCCTATCCACATCTGCAGACATACCAAGTGGGGGTGGTATCGCAATCTATTACTCTAAACCATTATCTGCATTAGCAACCACTTGAGCTTTAGTGGATGAATATGGAGAATACTATTTGCTAATTTTACTGTAAAAAACCTTTAGACGCCTATAACAATCGGTGCCATTTACCGGATACGACACTCAAACATCCCAAATTTCAGTGGATATTAAAGAACTAAATATACAAACAAACAAATGAATAAGCACCACATGCTCTTAGGCAGGAGACTTCACTCAAACTTGGCCACAGTATGATCAGCCTGTAACTGATTTCATCAACAATAAGAAACAACACACTTCTCATACCAACAATAACTAAGCCACCAGGCTCACTGAAACAAAAGCAACCATAATAGACCACATAAGGACAAATATACTAGCCCCCCTTAAATCAGGGATAATCACAGATAGCACACAGACCATACCTACCTTCCTCTTGACAAACATTAGTAAACCACCACTTGAATACAACAGAAACAAAAAAAAAAGTTCTAAAACAATAAAAAGAACCCAAAAAAAAAAAAGGGGTTTCATAGACTCCCAAGATGAGGCTTCAATAAAGAAGTTCACAGCTGACCTATACACTATGACTATGCCTACAGAATTCTCCAAGGCCAATGGTAACTAGATGACTGGACCGACATTTTTTCTTAACAATTACTTAGACTATACAAAAAACATTGTCCTATAAAAAAACGAAACAGATCACAAACAAACGGCCTTGGTTGCCCATGGCTAACCACACCAATTACCCGGAAATCCATTGATAGAACACCAATATGCAAAGCAAAATAACAGGCCTAATACCAAAGATATTCTTAAACTCTATTCATCAGTCTCACCAAAAGTAATAAAGAAAGCCAAACAACTTACTACTACTTCCAGTAGATTCACTGACACCAAGAAGAGAGTATAAAAAAGACCTGGGAAAACACTCCTCTCAGATTCTAGGGACCCACAAACTGAAAAAAAAGACAAGAATACTGTCCTAACTAAAACCTAATGAAACAGCATCTGCATGCCACTGAACACAGCTACCCAAGATAAACGACTTCTTTCAACCTTAGTTCTAATCTCACCAATAAAATCCCGTGTACCATGCCCTTGCCGGGGACACCTAGGATGGAAATTTCCCCAATTCCTTCTATCTTGCTCCAACTGACCCTCGGAGTCACCAGATTATAAAGTCACTTAAAAATAACTCAGGAATCTGTCTTGTCCCACCATTATTTACAAGAGAGTGGGCCATGTCCACTCGCATGCTATCTCATTACTTTTTAACAAGTCACTAGAAAACTACACCTTCCCGAAACTACTCAAGACGGCAAGGTATACAAACGAATACATAGAGGTGTGGCCCTACATATTTAAACAACTATAGGCCAATAATCAACTTACCATTGCATCAAAGAAATCTTTGAGAAACTCATGCACGGGAGACTATATTCACTTATAACAGCACAAACATACTCAACCCCTGCCAATTTTGGATGTGATGAAAAATAAAAGCACTAACGATGCAATCATAAAAATGCTACAGATCTTCTTTACACCAGCATTGGAAAATAAGGAATATCCACTAAGGAATTTTTATTAGACCTAAGAAAAGCTTTTGACACAGTAGGGCCACGGCATCCCTACTACCACACACTTGACCATTTATGGTATAAGAGCATGCGCTTGCATATTTCAATTCTTACCTTACTAACAGTATAAGTATGTCACCATTAAAGACACAGCATCAACAACGACAGCCACAGATACTGGAGATCCCGCAGGGAAGTGTCCTTGGTCCCCTGCTCTTCCTCAGATACTTCAATTATCTTCCAAACGTATTTCAACACCTGAACACCCATTCTCTTTGCTGACGGACACGACTATTTCATCTCTCAACACCATGCCACCTCAAACACCATTGTTAATAAGGAGCTGATCAAAATATCGACTTGGATGACAGCCAATAAACTAAGGCTTATCACTGACAAAATCTACTACATTATGTTTTGGTAGCAGAGCGGAGAAGCGCAAAATTAACAATTAAGATCCAACAACTCTCTAATTGCCAGGCAATAATGAGGGCAAATTCCGTAGGCCCTATACCTCGACAGCAACCTAACTTCAGCACCCATATCCAACACATATCCAAAAAAGTATCCAAAACGGTTGGGATGCCTCTTCCAAGATAACGATACTTACGTCCGCAAACAGGCCTTCTCAAACTATAGCATTCACTTATATATCCATACCTCACTAATGCTATCTGTGCTTGGGGTTCAACTGCAGGCAACACACCTAAAACCAAAAATAACCCAAACAAAAAGCCGCAAAAAAAATTTACAAATCCCACCCTGGCAACACCCCCCCCCACTTTTCATAGATTTAAACTTGCTCCCTTTTCATACTTCCACACTTACTACTGTGAAATCTACATCTACGGGCCCTTAAAATTTCCAATATTAACCTTGCCTAAATGCTTTCTTGATATTGTGGCAGAACCCACAGGCACAACCCCAACACAAACTCTAAATGACTTTCCCCCTTGTCCGACTAAACCTTTAAAAAAATTTCAATTTTGTCAAAGGCCCTAAAATCGGGAACCCCTACCTAAAAATTCTAGAACTCAGACACATTCATCACCTTAAAAACACCATCAAAAACACTTATCTCCCTGTACACCCCGTCAACTAATACATAAAACCACCTGGGGGTTCACATTTACACTCACTCACCCATTTGAACAAAACAGAAATATAATCTCAATCTAAAAATAATGAATTTAACTAGTCAAATTGGCCTGTGAACTCCAAACTGAAACTTGTATAGTCCCAAAACAAAAGCATTCACTTGCAAACCACAAACTATTTTTTAGTCACTTAGCCATAAACCAACTTACCTCAAAATTTTTTTTAAATTTTAAAAAACTTAAGATTTAATTAAATCTGCCCGAAACCCTACCATGCAGGTGTTTAGGGGTACTTTCTGTAATTATTATTTTACTACATGTAAACCACACAAAACCCAAATTGTGAAAACTCAGCATTGTAATCCTAATTTGAGAATAAAACTCTGAATTTAAATTTTTAAAGTTACTAAAAACAAAAAGAAGTCAACTGTGTGAAAAACAGTTAAGTTTTTTGTTTGGTTTTTTTAACCCCGGGTGGTATCATTGGGGAGCTGTCTTATTTTACACCGCCCTAAATGTTGTCCCCGGATGCCCCCACACCAGTCCACTAACACCAAGTCCCTACTGCGGGTGAACGGCAACGGGATAAGTTTCTGCCCCCCACGGGGAATCGAACCTTGAACCCCTCAAGTGTAAGTAGAACCTTGCCAGCCAGGCCAGGGGGAAGAAAATTAGGAAAAAGGGTTTGCCCCTGACCTGGAGGGTAGAAATTTTTAGAATGTTTTCCACACAGGTGTCCTTTGCCTACAATAGGTTGTGTGTTAGTGGACTGGGGGGGTTGCATCCGGGACAAAACTGCCTTTTTTGCAAAAAAGCTCTGCATAACAAGTGGCTTTTTATTGTAGTTTGTCCTGATGCAACTAATCTGTATACCTTGTTTTTTCTGGTATAAATAAGATTCTATTATTTTTATTATAATTATTATTATTATTATTATTATATTATTTTTATTTTTATTTTTATTATTATTATTATTATTATTATTTTTATTATTATTATATTCTTTTTTCGTTTTTTTATTTAGCCTTTCAAAACTGTTTATATAAAAATGTTTTTAACTATTAAAAATAGTATTTAAATTTTTTTTTTGTACGCAGAATCATCCAGTGAACACTTGGTATTGAAATGTCACTGACATTGAAAACAAAGATGTACTAAGTCATGGCAGATTTAAATTAACCTGGGCGGTTTTGTTACCCAAGGGCCCTTGCCGGTAGGCAAAGCCTCGCTTCACACTTGAAAGGCGGTGGTTCGATTCCTGTCAAGAAGGGTAATTTTGGGTTGTTTCCATACACCTTTTGTCCGTTCACCCCATCAGAAAATGGGCACCGGGGTGTTAGTTGAGGGGTTTTGGGTCGCATACTGGAAAAAATTTGATGAAATTTTGCCTAAAAGCCAGCAAAACAAGGGGCTCTCAACATAGATGTAGTATTGAGTCACTAGGTCTGTATTTTTGTAGTGTTCTTGTTGAAATAAAGATTTTATTATTATTATTATTTTATTTTTATTATTTTTTTATTATTTTATTTATTTTTTTTTTTTTTTACCATTTGCCAAAAAAAATATTTTTTTTAGTTACAAATTCTAAAGAAATTTTTAATGAATATTTTTTTTTTTTATTATCACACGGGCCATTCCCCCCAAAGGGCAGGGGGGGGCCCCGAAAAAGAAAAACTTTCCAACCATCTTTTCACTCCCACGTCTTCCAGAAGGGTGTTTTACACTACGTTTTAAACTGCAAAAATTAACACCCCTCCTTCGGGGGCAGGACCTTACTTCCCACTCCAGGACTCAAGCCCGGGCCCCTGCCGGTTTCCCAAACCCCCCTTCATAAATGTATTTTGCTCCACCCAACAGCGGTCAAGATTAAAAACCATTTGTCCCACACTCCTACAAACACACTCACCATGCCTGCTGGAAGCCCAAAGCCCCTCGCACACAAAACCTCCTTTAAAACCCCCTCCCCCAACCTTTTCCTGGGCCGCCCCTCCCCCCCCCCGGGCCTTCCTTCCACTACAACTGAAACACTCTTAATCATCGTCCGCTCCATTCTCTCAAAATGTCGAACCACCTCAAAAACCCCTCCTCAGCCCTCTGGACAACATTTTTTTGGTAATCCTGCACCTCCCCTAACTTCCAAACTACGAATTCTCTGCTTATTTTCACACCACCATTGCCCTCAGACAGACATCTCCACTGCCTCCCCTTCTCCTCGCTGCAACTTTCATCACCCATGCTTCACACCCATATAAAGCTTTGGGAAAAACTATACTCTCATGCATTCCCCTCTTTGCCTCCAAGGACAAAGTTTTTTGTCCCACAACTCCTAAGTCACCACCCCCCTTTTTCCCCTCATCAATTCTAGATTTACCTCATGTTTCATAGACCCATCCGCTGACACGTCCTCCCAAATACTGAATCATTCACCCCCCCATACTCTCTCCCTCCAAACTATATCCAAACTTTCATCACCTAATCTTTTTTTTTATCCCAAAACCTTACTCTTTTTCCTGTATTCACTTTTAATTTTTTCTTTTTCATACCCTACAAAATTCATCCACCCAAACTCTGCAAATTTTTTTCAAATTCCCAAGGCACAGTGTCATCACAAAAAAGGGAACTGTGACAACTCCCACTTTATGTGTGAAATTTTTCCCCTTTTTAATCCCCGCCTCTTTCCAATACCCTCGCATTTACTTCTCTTACAACCCCCTCTTAAATATTTAACAACCACAGTGACATCACACATCCTTGTCAAGGCCACTTTTACAGGAAATAAATTCCCTTTCCTACATACCTAACTTGAGCCTCACATCCTCGTTAAAACTCTTCACTGCTCTCAGTAACCTACCCCTACACGTACACCTGCAACATCTGCCACATTTCTCCCCTATCCACCCTGTCATACGCCTTTTCCAAATCCATAAAACCACAAAGACCTCTTTAGCCTTATTTTTTTTTTAACTTTTTATTCATCAACAATAACTCTGGAACTGAATAAATTTTGTCAAATTTTTATACTTTTTAAATTTATACAACCAATGTACACATGGGAAAAGAAAAAATTTCCTGTGCAAATTATTATTTTTGAACTGTGATAAGGAAAAAAAGCTCATTATTTTTTGGTTAAGTTATGTAACCTAACCAAAGTTTTCTTATCTTTAAACCCAAAAACCTAACCTTACCTAAATAAATGATGCCTAACCTAACATAACCCACCAGACCAAACCTAGCCCAACATTTTTTGAAATTTTTGGAAATATATCACAAAAAAAAAATTTCACAAGAAATACTTGTACAGTGGGCCCTGCTTTACAGGTTTTGGTTTTTGGTGTTTGTAATACAGACTTAAATTAGACCTAAACTTTCATACGGGTCCTCCCCCCCACTTTCAAATATGGTCACTGCGCCCCACCTGTTTGTTCGCATTTTCTGTACCCCAGTTGAGGTTGCAGGAGACAGCCTGTACTGTCAAACACACAGCCAGCCGTCTGCCTGCTAGTTCATATTTTGCGGGATTTTAGGTCTGCCATCTTAGGCTCACCCATTTGTGGGACGACCCACCCTCCACTCCAGGCCGACCGCTTGACAGACACAATTCTCCCCCCAGGCGGCTTGCGGTCACTCCCCCATTGCCCTTTTTGGACCATCCACCCAAAAAAAGGGCCCAAAATGCCACGGGCCCATCTTTCTACCTACGCTACCTTTATCGGCATAAAAGCGTTTTGCAGTGAACAGCAATAACCGTGGTGACAGCGGAGTCAACGGCATTGTGACCCTCTTAGGGGGGAGGGGGCAACACCATCGGTCGCGCCAATCAACATCTCGGTCGTCATCCAACCACCTGCTGGGCCCAAAGAGTTATCTGTTATTCCCAGCGCTTTACGGGACCTGAGAAGATCTTCGTCCAGATTTTTTTCCCCCAAAACTGGACATAGGGGCCACGGCGTCATCTCCCGCCTTTGCAGTCACGGTTCACCTCATCACCCTCTCTAAAAACCCTTTAAAAAACTCTCCAGCACCAATCTCCTGCCTCCACAGCGCCCACCCCTTCTAGCTAAAGAAGAGAGTGAGGTCTTTTTGTGTGTTGGGTTCGTGTGGCTCCACGCGTGACCACGAGGGAGCCGGGTTTTTTTATACCCTAACAGTGTTAAACACACCACCTCCTCTACAGCCTTCTCTCTACGCACGACGTCCCCTCGCCGTCCAGTGTGTTGTGTTCTTCCCAGTTTCCTCCAAGAAGTTCTACCTGGCTTAACCCCTGGGGAAACCCCGTTGGCTTAGCCCCTAAGCCCTCGTTCAGCGCTACAGTAGCCGTGACTCAAGTGTCACAACTACTCACGTCCCCACGTATCTCCACCCGTGCAGTTTGTTTTTTGTGTTGCCCGTTTTAAATTTTTTTTTTTTTTCCCCGCGTTACATTCCCCGTTCATCACCAGTTCGTTTTCCCCCCTGATTTGTTACATAAAACTTACTCTCCCCCTTCAAATTTCACTTAACTTGTTTTTGCACGTTCGAGTAGTGCAGAAAAAGTTTTTTTTCTCCGGTTTCTGAAGCCCCAGTCATCAGCGCGCCCCCGACCGCTTTCCATGTAAAAAAACCACGCACAGGTGGTTCACGCTGAGTAGCCACGTTTCTCATACTTATCCTCCCAGAGTAACCCCGGTCCTTCCTTTTTTCCAAAATCCATTCGAAATTTTTCCCACGACATTGAAACCCCAAGCAATAAAATGCTACGAGGCGTGTATGTTACTAGAGCATCACTGAAAGTTTAGGCCCCGCACAAACCCCCTACCTTCGTCCCTCCCTGCACTCAAAGTTAAGTAAACAGTGACTTACCTAGCATTTTCCTAATATTTTGTGACATTATTAACTGTCCTGCACCAATACCGTTACAGTTACTGAGCCATACTTCATTAAATTGTTCAGTTTTGTCATCAGTGCAACATTTTGCCACATACCTGCAGCTTCTTAAATTTTGTAAATTTATTTTGGCACTCCTACATTTTTAAATTTTCCAGTATTAATTCTTCTGCTTCTTGCACCTAGTCTTGATTTAAATTTGTTCACAGTGTTAACCATTTATACAATTTACCTCTCCACACACAGTTGAAAGTTTCCTGATGTGCTGTAAATCTGTAGTTGCACCTGCAAGTTAGCGCACAGATTGTTGACAACCTGCACTGTTTTGTTTGTTAGTGTGTTTTTTTTTTTCTTTAATAAGTGTAACTTCAAGTACTTTAAGTATTAAAGTTTATTCTACCTGCATTGATACAATCTGTGCCTAGCCCATTTAAACATTTTCTTCACTGTTTTCCCCATTATTTGCTCTACATATATTCTATGTTTTATTCTGTTGAATATTCACCAATGTGCATTACATTTTGTTATTTGTATAACCAAAGTCATTGATGTAAATTTTGGAAACCTGCTTATTATATTAATTGCCCAAAATTACTTGTGAAGTTCATTAATTTGACCTAGAGATGTGAAATTTTTGTTTTCACCAGTGTACACCTTGCTAACACCAGTGTACACCCTGCTAGCACCAGTGTACAACCCTGCTAACACCAAGTGGTAACTCCCTGCTAACAACCAGTTAACCTTTTGCCATATTCTTGAATTTATAATTTGCATTTTTATATTTTATTTTGTGTGAATATAGCAAATTCTTGATATTGTGTATTTTTTTTTCTGTGATTTTTGGCACTATTCCCATACTCTGATTATCTTTGTGCTGCCAACTTCCTTTTGTGCAAGTGAATTACTTTTTCTTTGCATTCAAATTTGCAACGCCACACCTGAATATTTTTTAAACTGTGCTTGCAACACAGATTAGTGTTGTGTAGTACCTGATTTATTTTAATTTTTGTGCAAATTTTGCTACCAGTGTTTACAGTTCCAACTCCCAACTCCTTTCATAAATTTTGTGCCAACACCTGGTGAAATTATTGACCATCCGCCTTAGCTTCAGTTTGTGCACTCCCTGTAGTTCATTCACTTTGCATACCTCTCTTATTTGTAGTTTCAGAGTGTACCACTATATCTTTTACTTTGTTGTGGTTTTGCTCCAAATTATTTCATCAGCTAAGCAGTTGATCACCGTATAGTTCCGTGGTGCTGTGTCTCTCTGACTCTGTGTGAATTGTAGCCAGTGCATACCATTTCTGCTCGGACCTGTTTACCCTCTTCGTGACCTGCCTTGCATTGAACCAATTGACGTCATGACTAAGACACGCAGTGGCCAATGCCGTAAAGTCCAGATTCTGCTGGTGCTAGCAATGGTGCCTCAGCCAGCGTGAACATGAGCGCAGGGCATCGAAGCCCCCTCGACAGTTGGTCAACATTGTGGCTCAAGCCTCGACACCAGTGGGCCGCTCATCGTCCATACCCGTCCCTTATTTTTGACGGTCGTTTCAAATAGTTTAGAGCCATGCTGCAGCAGTCGAGACGACTGTTCATGCTCTATTTGATAGTCCCAACGGATACACAGTACATTCCGTGCTGCTGTGGCAGCAGTGGAACTCCCCAGGATGATATAGTGCTTTTGCGGCTCAATCGAGTTTGTAAAATTTCAGTCTTGGGGCGAACTAAGGAGGAATTTAGGCATTATTTTCGGCTAGTCGCCAACGCTCATTACATTGACATCATTACCAGCGTCTTGCCGAATGTCAATACCGCCGAATGCCCCCTTGCTTGCATTTGCCGGTTGAGCAAGCCGCCAAAGACTTTACTGATGCCATCAGCACCACTAAGGGTGGAATGGTGAACAACTGTATTAAAGGCTGAAACATCAATCCAAATGCTGGCTTGTAGGCACATGCGGAGGATGCCCCCCCCAACCGCCGAGGTGCCATTGATGCGCTAGGACTCGGCCCTCAGCACGACTTCCTGGGTGCATATGATGCCATAACGTGATCAAGCCCGCCAGCCGAGCAAGGCAAGGTTTGTCGCTTTGCGGATGATCCTATAACCCATCCCTTCTGGCGCTGTCCACATGACCCCGCGTCGCAGCCGAAGTCACATTTGCCGCTGCTGTCAGACAGCCAGCCCACAAAGTTTCTAACCCCATTCCCACTAACACGCGCCTAAGTAAAAATATTGACCACAGTAACAACATTCAGTCTCATACTAAAAAGCAGTCCATCGACTTCCTGGACTAGGGCGAAACGTCGCCAGCCAGACACCACCCCCAACCTCACCGCTCCAGGCGTGTAGTGACTTGTATCAAACTGTGGCAAACGAGGGCACTACCGATCGGAGTGTTACAAACCTAATCCCGCAAAGTAACCATAACCGTCCCCACGCTCTGTTCAAAGTAACCATAACCGTCCCCACGCTCAGTATCCAAAGTAACCGTCACCGTCCCATGCTCAGTTCTCGCGAGGAGTCTGTATGTACCACAATACTTCCAGTTATACATCCCAGAGTGTCACAAGCTGCGAAGTATGCTGTCAGCTTAGTGGGAGCAAGCAGGTCGTCGCGCCAATGCACGCTCGGAGAAGCCCTTCCACTAGTTCGGGGAAGAGGCGTGGTCCGCAAAACCAGCGAAAGACACCAGTAACCCTGTCGAGTCGCCTGTATTCCGTCCCACTGTCCGCAATGCCATCGCCGCCCTGGGCAGTTTGATAACGCTTGCCAACAAGTGAGGAAACAGAGTGTCCCCTCCTTGACGTTGATGCCGAGAACTCCGTACCGTACCTTCCAGGTCCAAGCCTCGTAAACAAGCGTCGAGCCTCGAGCAGCTGTGACTCCGGGGATTTCGTCGGCCTTCAGCATTCATTTTCGGCATGACAACCCGTGTGGACCGCTCAACGAGCCACTGTCCACCATAAAGCCTTCCCAGCTTTTTCCTACCTAGATCAGGTTCGTGGTTAACTTTGTCCGCTTCCCACTTTTTCGGAGACATTGGTCTTCAACGCGGCCATGTTGACAGAAGCCGTCTGCCCATTCATGACCTTGAAGGAGTCTCAGGTAATCCGCTGAAGGTTCACGGTCGTACGACGTTAGAATTGTGGTCCAGAGGGTCACAACTGTCCACAAAATTCTTAGTCTAGATGGTATTGTTTTCATGGTGCCCTGACTCATAGGGTTCAAAACATGGCAGACCTTAGGATCCGCTAGGATGATCCAGCGAGTGGAAAGCAGAAATTCAGCGGAGTGGATGTGCCTTTTCTGGGCAGTGCCGCTTAGGATCCACTACGTGCTACATCTGTCTCAGAGTATGCACAGTCAGTGCCTAGAATCGTTTGGAAACCGTGGTTTCCTAGCACATTCTCCCCGGGGTCGATCTCTTGTCCTGATCGACCCTCGTAGTAGAGTCTCTTGCCCATCACCTACCCTGGCCATCAGTGCTTAGTTACCAGTGAAACCCAGTCGGGACGTCCATCTAACCTGCAACTCTAACCTGCTGACGTCTTGTAATAGCGACCAGCAGTTTGTCCAAGCCGCAGTATTCCCCTGGCGGCAGGCCGACTGTCTGACATCGTGACATGATGCATCAGCGCGGCAGAGTTACTGCTTGAACAAAGTATGACGTCACTTTGTCAGCTAACTCGCTCACGCATCCTGTTACGTGTACGTGAACAGAGCTTTTGAGGAGACCATGTGCTGGTTGACAACGAACACGTGCTGAGTCAAGGGCCTCTCCCATTGAACCATCCTTGCACACAGTGCCTAACGTGGTAAGTTGCAAGTCTTGTTGTCAACATGCCAGTCCGAGAATTTTCCCGCGGAAGAATACTTCACTTGTCGACCTTGTCAATTCCCTCTCCTCTCCCGTGAGAGTGGAGGGTGAAGCCCCAGCTTACTTCTTGGAGTGCACTTCTCCCCAGGCGAGTCTGCTTGCTGACTCTTCCAACACCCGGCCAGTGCAGGAAATGATCTAGCTTTGAAAGACTATCCTGAAGAGGTCCCAAAACTTCTCCAGGTTCTCAATCGTGCACGTTCTGGCAGTCGCACTAGATGGTGATCTATGGTTGACCCCACTGATCTCTCAATGTATTCCACTGGCAAAGGTACTAAACCCATTTTACTACCTGTGTAGCGCCTGCCACAACGTGCAAAGAGTCTTCGCCGAAGAACTCTTGACACAAAATGCTCCGTGATGGAGTAATTGAGAAATCCACTTCCCCCATGGAATGCTTCCCCTTATTCGGTCCCCAAGAAGACGGAATCTGGCCGCCCTGTTATCGATACAGGAAACTGAATGCATGTACCATCCCAGACCGCTTTTTCATTGCCAGTTTCTGAACGATCTGTTGCAGACCATCGGCGATAAAAAGGTCTTTTTCAACATCTTGATCTTCTTCAAGGTTCAGGCAGAATCCCCCCTCGATGATGAGAGCAGAGAGTTGAACAGCTTTCTCTACTCCACTTGTCATATCAGTTCAGGAGATACCCTATCGGTCTTAAGGCGAAGCCCAATCACGTATTTTAGTCCGTTTGATGAAGCGATAATTTTCATAACCCCTAGGTGGGCACGCTCATGGTCTCCCTGGAGTTATCTCATATCATGTTGCAAGATGTCCCGTCCCCCCACATCTTAGAAACTTGACAGGGTAATTGGACAGGTAGCTCAGGCAAATCTTAAGGTAAAGCTCTCCAAATGTCCAGTCCCATCTGGAAGAATAAAATTACTTGGTCACGTAGTGACTCAGAATGGCTAAAGATGGACGAGGTCAAAATCTCGGCCGTGCAGAAATTCCCCAGACCCATGACGGCGATCAGTCCGGTCCTTCATAGGCCTGCGGGTTCTACTGCACCGCTTTATCGCAGGTTTCTCCACCATTGCTGCACCCCTGACACGCTTAACCTCAAGAAGAGCCCCTTTTGAGTGACGTGTGATCAGGAATGAGATTTTGTCATTCTTAAGAACAAGTTAACATCAGCCCCAACCCTTAGATTCCCTGATTTCACCAAGGCATTTACCTTGATCGCTGATGCCCGAGCAAAGTTGGCATCGGTGCAGTCATTGTCACAGGCATCTAATGGTAAGCAACAGCCTATTGCCTAGCTAGCCGTGTCCTTACTAAAGCGGAGTCATTATACAGTGACAGAGCTAGAAGCTTTAGACCATTGTCTGGGCCCTGGAGTCATTTTTTTCGGTATATCATCTATCATTTCCTATCAAGATTACACAGATCTTTACCCTTATTGGCCCTTTTTAGCGAATAAGAATCCTCTCGGGAAAGCATGCTCGGTGGTGTCGCTCACGTTCAAAGACTACAATAACAACCCTGAAATTTGCTACATCCCAGGTAAGCCAAATGTGTAGCTGATGCCCTGTTGAGGCATATAAGCATTCGTGAGTGTCGGCAATTCGTTTTCTCTTTGAGGATCTCGATAGAGCCCAACGACAGGAAACCCTGTGTGTCTCCATCCTTCGTTTCCTGACGCCAAGGAGGACGTTAACTTACAGGTCAAGTCTCCCGTTCCTCTGAAGATTTGGTGGTCAACCAAGGAGTACTTTGCCGTGTTTCCACACTTTGGACCCCGGCAGAAACCATGTACCACCTGTGATAACCAGAGTCCTTGATACCAGCCTACTCTTAGGTTGATCCACAATGTTCCCCAGGTGTAGCGCACCCCCGGGAAGGACCGCAGTATCAATCAGGCACGAATGAAATATTTCTGGCCTAACATGGCAGCGGACATTGCCAAGCATGTACACCAGTGTGTTGTTTGGCCTACAGCACAAGGGTACCATACAGGCCTAACCCCATTCTAAAGTATCCCATTACAAAGGAGCCCTAGGAGAGAACTTCGTCGACCTGTTGACGAACCTCGACTCGGAGAAGGAATAAGCAGCTGCTTTGTAATGGTAGATAACTTGACACGGTACAGTGAATAGTCCCCATTCCTGATAAAACCGCCGAACGGTCCGCTGTGCTTTCCGTGAGTATGTTGTTCTGCGTCATACTTGCCCACGGGTCCCTTTACTGCAGACAATGGGTCTGATTTTATAAATGGCATAATGCAGGATTCTTTGCGGTGCCAGATTCAGCGCGATTCGAAGGGGCGCTTGCTCCAGTAAGCTCCACGCGGGCTCCGCTGTTGGTGGTCAGGGCGGAGATGATAAGGTGAGAGTTGCGATATAGAGACTGTGGGAACTAGGCACTGGAGTAGTCAGAACATCATGACAATTGTGTGCTAAGCACTCTGACGGTAGTGGGAGTGATACTCAGCAAGTAACCATTTACCCAAGTTGTACTACATGGATGAGGCTATCCCAGATGTTCATGTACATTAAATTCCTCCCTCAAAAGCTCGATCGGTGAGACACCCATTTTGCTTTGTATGGCTATGACAAGCGCTTACCATATGAAATTCTGTTTGCTCCACCTAGACCAACTTACGATACTGCTAACCCCAGTGTAGTAAAGATGAGGACAACGCAGCTTTCTTCCAGCGGGTAACGAGAGAATCTATGAAAGCTACTGATAGGTTCACGTCTGAGTGCTATGCCCACGCCAAGGAAAGCCAAAGTGGAACCAGGTTCAAAGTTATGTTGCTCAACCAGTGCAGACCCCAGGTATGCCACAAACTGTCCCAAAGTTTGTGGGTCCTTACCGTGTCCTAAGACAGCTCCTGTGCAATAAGTTCGAGTGAAGGGAGATTGCTACGGGAACTATCAAGGAAGCCCATCTTGATCACATGAATTATGTGGACCATATGCAGGCCGAAGCGAGCTGAGCGCGTGCGTTGCAACCGCCACGATCAGGACTAATGCCCTAGGGACAACCCATCTATCCCTTCTCCCACTAACTACTGGTACGAAGATGGCCCATTAAGGCTCCATTCTTATGGCCAGCGACCCAGGAACAACAGTACATTTCCGTGTGACATGACGTACCTACTGAATTGTCTGACTCCTACGCTAGTTATGCCTAATTTGTTTATTGACAGAAGGGTATAAATGCAACACACAATTGTATAGCTAGTCGATAAGGGCTCAGGGTGGACAACATCATGTAATTATGTAAATACTTTTAGAAGGGTAACCCCAAGTGTAATGAATTCCTGGATATAGTAGTTATTGTAGGTATGTGCACCGTGTTTTATAACAAAAAAGAAAAAAAAAAAGCCTGTATATGGTCAGGGCAGTGCTGCCCTCTGCGTCCCATGTCACACCTTAGAAATGCACTGTCAGTCATTGTTTGCAGATGTGAGGGTGCAACAACGTTCGTAGAGAGTGGTCAACTGATGTGCCCCCTGCGGACAACCTGTATATAGAAGATTTTAGTTCCAGTGCTGACGTCTCCGACTCTCTCCTCGATGAAACAGTGGCGGGCAAACCAGTTTTTCTCTTCCCCTGGATGGAGAGTTTTTTTTGTGCCTGTTGCATTCTTTTATGTCCATTATTGATTTACTAGTGACGAAAGCCAGTCCCTCTCTGGGGTAGCTAGTGGTACGTAATTCCTTTATACCTAACGGGCCCACCAGATTGTCCCAGTCGGTACGACCGAGGTGCGTGGCCGAGCAAATGTAGACAGGCCTGTACTTCCAGAAACACAGCCTACCGTCTGCTCGACTAGTTCTATTTCGCGGCAATTTTAGGTGCTGCCCTCTGTAGGGCCACCCACTTCAGTGAGAGGCTGAGCCCACCGTCTCTCACTCCTAGCCCGACCGACTTGACAGACACAAGTGCTCCCCCTCCACAGACTGGCTTGCGGTCACTCCCTCACACTGCCCGTTGTGTACTCACTCCTACCCAATTAAAGCCAAACTAGTCCACGGCCGTATCATTGCTACCTACGCTACCTTCATCGGCACTAAACCGCTGTTCAGCAGTAAGAACAGCAATAACAGCAGTGGTCGAGTCCAAGTTCCTGGCCTCGCCTCTTCACTGGTCGCTGACCAAAATTTTGAGTATTTAATGGTTATTGCATTCATTGTATGTATTCTGTTAATTATACTTATATGTATCTATACATAAATATACTTACACACTGGAGGAGGCAGTTAGGGTAAGATATAAACAACTATTGGAGGATAGATTGGCAAATGAGAGCATAGGCAATGGGGTCGAAGAGGTATGGGGTAGGTTTAAAAATGTAGTGTTAGAGTGTTCAGCAGAAGTTTTTGGTTACAGGAAAGTGGGTGCGGAAAAAAAGGGAATAGGAGCGATGATGGAATGATGATGTAAAGAGGTATAAGAGAGAAAAATTAGCATAATGAAAGTTTTTACAAAGTAGAAGTGAATCAAGAGGGAAGAGTATATGGAGAAAAAGATGAGAGTTAAGAAGAGTGGTGAAGCATGTAAAAAGAGGCAAATGAGAGATTGGGTGAGATGTTATCAATAAATTTGTTGAATATGAAAAAAGAAAAAGTGTTTGGAGTGAGAATAACAATTAAGGAACGCCTAGAGAACACATGGATTTGTCAGTTAAAATAGGATAGGAGGAGTTCGTAAATGGAGAGTAAGGTTATTAGAAGATTGAGGGGAATATTTTGAGGAATTGTTGAATGTATTGATTGAAGATAAGGAAGCTGTGATTTCGTGTATAGGGCAAGGAGGAATAACATCTTGTAGGAGTGATGGAGAGCCAGTTGTGAGTGTGGGGGAAGTTCGTGAGGCAGTAGTAAAATGAAAGGGGGTAAGCAGCGGGATTGATGGGATAAAGATAGAGATGTTAAAAGCAGGTGGGAAATAGTTTTTTGAGTGGTTTGATGCTATCTTACTACTGTGGAATCTACATCTTCAGCACCTTAAATTCCAATATTAACCTTGACCTAAAGATGCTTTCTTGTTAGTTCCGACCAGAACCCACAGGCATAACACCAGACACAAACACTCTATGACATTCCACGTGTCCGACTAAACCTTTACAAAATTCAATGTATGTCAAGGCCCTAAAATCTGGAACACCCTGGCTGAAAACTCTAGAACGCCACACATTCCAGCACCTTCAAAACTACCATTATAAAACATCTTATCTTCCTGAAACACCCCGTCACACTAATTACAACGAATACCACCTGGTGGTTCACACTTACACTCACCCATTTGACCATAAACAGAAATATTAATCTCAATCTTAAAATAATGAATCCTAACTAGTCATAAGTTGGCCTGTGTTTACTCCAATACTGAAAGTATGTAATTGTGCAAACACAAAATCATTCACATTCTAAACTCACAAACTAGTATTTAGTCACTTAGCCATAATACCAACTTACCTCATAATTTGTAATATTTTAAAGATAAGAATTAATCTAAGTGGGTTTCTCTATCACCTCCTGGACGAGTTTCTTGGAGTCATGCTCCCGCGGCCCCGGTCCTGTGAACCAGCCTCCTGGTGAATCAGAGCCCTGATCAATTCAGGCTGTTAGTGCTGGCTGCACGCAAACACCGTACGAGCCACAGCCTGGCTGATCAGGAACGACTTAGGTCTTGTCCAGTGCCAGCAGAAGACTGCCCAGGGGTCTGTTGGTAATCCCCCTTTTGTATGATGGGAGGCAGTTAACAGTCTTGGGCCCTGACACTATTGTATGGTCCTCTTAACGTGCTAGTGACACCCCTGCTTTTCATTGGGGGGATGGTGCATCGTCTGCCAAGTCCTTTTGCTTTCGATGAGTGATTTCGTGTGCAAGTTCGTACTAGTCCCCTAGATTTTCCAGGTGTAATATAATCATGTATCTCTCCCTCCTGCATTTCATTAAATACAGGTTTCAGGACCCAGCGCTCCTCAGAATTGAGTGGTTTTTAATCTCCTTAAGCGTGCCGTGAAGGTTCTTTGTACATTTTCTAGGTCAGCAATTTCACCTGCCTTGAAAGGTGCTGTTTAGTGTACAGCAATATTCCAGCCTAGATAAAACAAGTTCACCTGAAGAGTGTCATCATGCTTGCATCCCTAGTTTTGAAGGTTCTCAATATCCATCCTGTCATTTCTCTAGCAGATCGACTGGATGAATGTTATGGTCCTTGACGGTGAGATCCTCTCGACAAGATCACTCCCAGGTCTTTGACGTTGGTGTTTCGCTCTTTTTTTGTGGCCAGAATTTTTTTTGTACTCTGATGAAGATTAATTTCCTCGGTTTCCATATCTGGTATTAAAATTTCTCATCGTTAAACTTCAACCTTGTTTTTCTGCAGCCCACTGAAGAGATTTGGTTGATGTCCGCCTCGACCTTGACGGGTGGTCTGCAATGGAAGACACTGTCATGCAGATTCGGGTGTCATCTGCAAAGGAAGCCACGGTGGCTGCGCTGACATCCGTGTCTTATGTCAGATATGAGGATGAGAACAAGATGGGAGCAAGTACTGTGGCTTGTGAAACAGAGCTTTTCACCGTACTGTCTCGGACTTTACTCTTTGACTACTACTCTCTGTGTTCTGTTAGTGAGGAAATTATAGATCCACGACCGACTTTTCCCGTTATTCCTTTAGCAACGCATTTTGTGCGCTATTCGCCATGGTCACACATTGTTCGAAGGCTTTTGCAAAGTCTGTATATATTACATCTGCATTCTTTGTCCTTCTAGTGCACCTAAGGACCTTGTCGTAGTGATCCAATAGTTTGAGACAGACTGAGCAAACAGTTCTAACCCATCTTGCCCTGGGTTGTGTAACTGTTGGGTTTCTAGATGGTGGGGAATCTTGCTCTTAGGACCCTTCAAAGATTTTATGATATTGGATGTTAGTTGCTATTGGTCTGTAGTTCTTTGCTGATGCTTACTGCCCCCTTTTGGAGGTGGGGCTATGGCTCCTGTTTGTTTTTAGTAACTGTGGACGACCTCCCGTGTCCATGCTCCCTCTCCAGAGGATGGTAAAAGCTCTTGATAGGGCTTCTGCAGTTCTTGATGAAACACGGAGTTTCCATGAGTCTGGCCTGAAGCAGAGTGCATGGGCATGTCATTTATCGCCTGTTCGAAGTCTTTTGGCATCAGGAAACATCAGAGTAGGCTTGTGTTTAACCAAATTCTGTGGATCTTTCATAAAAAATTCATTTTGATCTTCGACTCTCAGTCTGGTTAGCGGCATGCTAAAAACTGAGTCATATTGGGACTTGAGTAGCTCACTCATATTCCTTGCTGTCATCTGTGTAGGACTCATCTTGTTTAAGTAAGGGCCCAATGCTGGACGTTGTTCTCGACTTTGATTTGGCATAGGAGAAGAAATACTTTGGGTTTCTTTCGATTTCATTTATGGCTTTTAGTTCTTCCCGCGATTCCTGACTCCTATAAGATTCCTTTAGCTTAAGTTCGATGCTTGCTATTTCTCTGGCCAGTGTCTCCCTATGCCTTTCAGATATATTGACCTCTTTTAGCCGCTCTGTTATTCTTTTCCGTCGCCTGTAAAGTGGGCACCTGTCCCTTTCTATTTTACATCTACTCCTCCTTTTTCTTCGAGGAATACATCGAGCGCCTCCGAGTTAATCTGCTCTAGGCATAAGTTAGGGTCTGTGTTGCTTAGTATGTCTTCCAAGCTTATATCAGTTAGGATTTGGTTTACTTGGTCCCACTTTATGTTTTTGTTATTGAAGTTGAATTTGGTGAATGCTCCCTCGTGACTAATCTCATTATGTCGGTCTGGGCTCCGCGCATACATGTCTGAACCTCAATTATGTTGTGATCTGAGTATATTGTTTTGATATGGTGACATTTCGTATCAGATCATCATTGTTAGTGAAGATGAGGTCTATTGTATTCTCCAGTCTAGTTGGCTCTATTATTTGCTGGTTTAAATTGAATTTTGTGCAGAGATTTAAAAGCTCGTGTGAGTGTGAGTTTTCATCAGAGCTGCCTCCTGGTGTTATTACTGCAACAATATTATTTGCATTATTCCTCCATTTTAGGTGCCTTAAGTTGAAATCTCCCTGGAGCAAGATGTTGGGTGCAGGAGCTGGCAGATTTTCCAGACATTGGTCAATTTTTAACATCTGTTCCTGGAATTGCTGGGATGTTGCATCCGGAGGCTTGTAGACTACCACAATAACTAGGTTTTGGTTCTCGATCTTTACTGATAAAACTTCCACTACATCATTTGAGGCATTCAGCAGTTCTGTGCACACAAGTGACTCTACAATGTACAGGCCAACCCCCCCCCCCCCTTTTGCTGTTCACTCTGTCGCAGCTGTATAGGTTGTAACCTGGGATCCATATTTCGTTGTCCAAGTGATCCTTTATGTGGGTCTCAGTGAAAGCCGCAAACATTGCCTTTGCCTCTGCAAGCAATCCATGGATGAAAGGTATTTTGTTGTTTGTTGCTGGCTTTTAACCCTGTATATTTGCAAAGAAGAATGTCATCGGACTGGTGGTATTGTTGGTAATGGGTTTTTTTTCCGGCATTAGTATCTGTATCTGTTGGTTTGGAATGGAGGCCATCGACTGTGGGTCCACTCCAGGAATGACTGGATTTGGTGTACGATTTATGCCATTTCCTGCCAGTTTTTTTTCTTCCTGACACTAAAAAACCTCTCCCTCTTGAGTGGCTGTAGCTACCCAGGTTTCCCATGGCCTGGATGTTTTGTATCTTTTTGCCCCTTTAGATGTGTGCCTGGCAATTTAAGTTATAGCACAGTCTTTCCTGTACTGAAGAGGGACACATTTCAGGGTGAAAAAGCTTACAGGAAGGGAGTTTGCATTTTCCTGTTGTCATATGGGCACGGCATTTTCTAGGGTGGTCATAGTTGCACGTCCCATCTGTTTTTCCAGATTTCCCATGCCTGCAGATAAGAAGTGCATAGTATGTGCACAGGCTTGGTTTCCATTTGCCTTGGGTTTCTGTGACTGTATTCCCTGTTGGTGCATGTTTGCCTTGGTTTCTGTGACTGTATTCCCTGTTGGTGCATGTTTACCTGTCTTATTCCTATCCTCCCTAGCACCAACAAAGGAGCTCCCAACAGTTGTTTTTGGTAATATATCCTCACTATTGCTAGTGGAGTCCTCTTGTTTGCTCTTTCCTGTGGTATTTCTAGTTTTGCAATATTGTTTTATCTTATCTTTGACTACACTTGATTCCCCACTACAGCTCCTGTCTCCCATGAGGTCATTTATATGCATTCCATCCTGCGTACAATTCCCGACTTCCTGGACAAAATCTCCAGCTTCACCATTACTGTCTCCCAGGCAGCACTCCAGCTTCACCATTACTGTCTACCGGACAGCACTATCAGCCCCACATTTACTGACAACCAGGATATCACCTCCAGCCTTACAGTTTCTGTCTATATGACCAGCATCAAGGGCAAGTACCATCCAGCCCAGACTTTTTATGTTCCCATCTGTTGTAGAAAGCTTCCAGGTTGTCTATGAAAGCAGCTTTGATGTTATCCTCTTTTAATACCAATGTGATATTAGTCCACAGATTTATCTCATTTGGACATACCCAAAAACACTTCCCTGTTTTAATACTTCTTGTAGCTAGTTCTTGGATATTTGCACATGGGGCGTGACACCAATTTCCACAAAAATGACAATTTATCCATGTGGAAGTCCGTTTGTTTGATTGATTGCAGACTACACAGGCTTCATAATGATTTGAATGGTTGAATTACTGTAATTCTACTAGTCTGCCCGAAATGCCTAGCCATGCTAGGTGTTCTAGTGGCCCCCTCTGTAATTAGTATTTTACTACATGTAAACCACACAGTAACCAAATTCTGTAAACTCAGCATTGTAATCCTTATAGAGAATGAACTTTGAATTTGAATTTGAAAAAAAATGTATGGAAGAGGGTAAGGTACCTAGGGATTGGCAGAGAGCATGCATAGTTCCTTTGTATAAAGGCAAAGGGGACAAAAGAGAGTGCAAAAATTATAGGGGGATAAGTCTGTTGAGTATACCTGGTAAAGTGTATGGTAGAGTTATTATTGAAAGAATTAAGAGTAAGATGGAGAATAGGATAGCAGATGAACAAGGAGGCTTTAAGAAAGGTAGGGGATGTTGTGGACCAGGTGTTTTACAGTGAAACATATAAGTGAACAGTATTTAGATAAGGCTAAAGAGGTTTTGTGGCAATTATGATTTGAAAAGGCGTATGACAGGGTGGATAGGGGGCAATGTGACAAATGTTGCAGATGTACGGTATAGGAGGTAGGTTACTGAAAGCAGTGAAGAGTTTTTACGAGGATAGTGAGGCTCAAGTTAGAGTATGCAGGAAAGAGGGAGATTGTTTCGCAGTAAAAGTAGGCCTTAAACAAGGATGTATGATATCACCGTGGTTCTTCCAATATATTTATAGATGGGGTTGTAAGAGAAGTTAATGTGAGGGTCTTGGCAAGAGGCGTGGAGTTAAAAGATAAAGAATCACACATGAAGTGGGAGTTTGTCACAGTTGCTCTTTGCTGATGACACTGTGCTCTTGGGTGATTCTGAAGAGAAGTTGCAGAGGTTGGTGGATGAATTTGGTAGGATATGTAAAAGAAGAATATTGAAAGTGAATACAGGAAAGATAAGGTTATGAGGATAACAAAAAGATTAGGTGATGAAAGATTGGATATCAGATTGGAGGGAGAGAGTATGGAGGAGGTGAATGTATTCAGATATTTGGGAGTGGACGTGTCAGCGGATGAGTCTATGAAAGATGAGGTGAATGCATAGAATTAATGAGGGGAAAAGGGTGAGCGGTAGCACTTAGGAGTCTGTGGAGACAAAAAACTTTGCTCTTGCAGCAAAGAGGGAATGTATGAGAGTATAGTTTTACCAATGCTCCTGTATGGTGTGAAGCATGGGTGATGAATTTGCAGCTAGGAGAAGCTGGAGGCAGTGGAGATGTCATGTCTGAGGGCAATGTGTGGTGTTAATATAATGCAGAGAATTCATAGTTTGGAAGTTAGGAGGAGGTGCGGGATTGCCAAAACTGTTGTCCAGAGGGCTGAGGAAGGGTTGTTGAGGTGGTTCGGACATGTAGAGAGAATGGAGCGAAACAGAATGACTTCAAGAGTGTATCCGTCTGTAGTGGAAGGAAGGCGGGGTAGGGTTCGGCCTAGGAAAGGTTGGAGGGAGGGGTTAAAGGAGGTTTTGTGTGCGAGGGCTTGGACTTTCCCGCAGGCATGCGGGGCGTGTTTGATAGGGTGAAAAGGGGAAAATGGTTTTTTTTAAAACTTGACGTGCTGTTGGAAAATGTGAGCAAAGTAACATTTATGAAGGGATTCGGGAAACGGCAGGCCGGACTT
>NC_069403.1:130925-147962 GCF_026875155.1 Cherax quadricarinatus
TAGTTTTGTGATTTCATAGCCAATCTTTGTTCTGACACTAAAAATTATACTGAAATAGTACTCAAATAGTAAAATCACACTGACAGGTGAACATTTTCATTTCCCTTGGTCATTTACTATTGTCTAGAAATATATACAAAGTATTTATAGGTGCCAGCAATGTTTTAGACATGCTGGAGTATGTAACTCCTTGAAGAATGGTGTTATGACAAGCATCAGATAACAAGTGACATTTGATGAATGTGCACTGCTGGAGGGGGGGCCCTTGCCTTCATATGTTTTTACTTTTGCACACAAACATGTCTCGTATGTCTGTCTATCTGTACATCTATCTGTTTATCTGTGTCTAGCTCTGCTTATCTGTTGTCTAGTTTGCTTATCTGTCTTTCTGTCTCCCTGTGTGTCTGTCTTTTCATCTGCTTGTCTCTGTCTCAGGAGTGGCTAGTACACCTGTTGGTTTGTGGTGTAGGGGCCGCTCCCTGATTGCTGAGCAAGTGACACTGCTATTATTTGTCATGTTTATTTATATCTTTGTATTTACAAACCCCGTAGGTAGTAGGTTGGTAGACAGCAGCTGCCCAGGGAGTGTAAGCGAAAACCTGTAATTGTTTTACACGATGGTAGGTTTGCTGGTGTTTTTTTTTTTCTGGCTCATACACTGCAGATTTCAGGTACGTCTTGCTACTTCTACTTACACTTAGGTCACCTACACTTTACATGTACAAAATATATATACACACACCCCTCTGGGCTTTCTTCTATTTTCTTTCGGGTTTCTTGTTCTTGTTTATTTCCTCTTACCTCCAGGGTTTGTTGTAAGAAGCGACTAAATGCCAGGAGCAAGGGGCTAGTAACCTCTTCTCCTTTATATACGTATTACTAAATTTAAAAAGAGAAACTTTCATTTTTCTTTTTGGGCCACCCTGCCTTGGTGGGATATAGCTGGGTTTTTTGAAAAAAAAAAAAATCTACAAACAAATGTATAGTATTTGGCCTGGAATTTTTGGGTTACCCTAGGTAATTTACATTATGTATAATAACTGTACTCGCCTAATTGTTTGGTTGCAGGGTCGAGACTCAGCTCCTGGCCCTGCCTCTTCACTGACCGCTACTGGGTCCTCCCCCTCCTGCTCCATGAGCTTTATCATACCTTGTCTTTATAACTATGTATGTTCCTGCCTCCCCTACATTGCTTGCCGACTGTTCCACTTCCTAACAACTCTGTGGCCCAAGAAAACTTCCTAACATCCCTTTGAATCATTGAGCCTTCAACTTCCAATTGTGACCCCTTGTTTCTGTGTCCCATCTCTGGAACATCCCGTCTCTGTCCACCTTATTAATTTCACGCGTATTTTGTATGTCGTTATCATGTCTCCCCTAACCCTCCTGTTCTCCAGTGTCATCAGTCCGATTTCCCCTTAACCTTTCTTCATAGGGCATTCCTTTAGCTCTGGTCCAGCCTTGTTGCAAACCTTTGCACTTTTTCTAATTTCTTGACATGTTTTGACCAGGTGTAGGCTCTGTATTTTGAGTACATGTGAGACAGAGATATTGACAGTACAGATATAGTAATTAGACAGATAGACAGAGATATAGATACAGACAGAGACAGCCAAAGCCAGCCAGGCAGCTGAATAGCAAGAACTTAAGAAAGAAGGAACACTGTGGCAGGCCTTCTGGCTCATGCAAGGGAAGTCCATGTTACCCCCCGGCTTAGAAACCCAAAGACCCACCTAGTCAGGTCACATCCACTGAAAGAAGGAGCACGACATTGACCTGTAGCACAAGCTAGTCAAGTACAACTCACCCACCCATCCCACTCATTATTTAACTAACCTATTTTTTACTCTCATCTTAAAATGTAGGTTAATATGACATTACATCATGAATCACGGTGTTTGCCACACTATTTGCTCTAGCTGGCGCCTCAATAGAACTGTGCTCCCACAAGGTACCAATGTCAGCAATTTTTTTCATACAGCCACACATGATGCACAACTCCCATTCTTTCTTGCTAGGTGAATCAAGGCCTGTCACGCAATTTGAACGGATGAATAATAAAATGCCCATTATACTTCGAGCGCTGCCCACTGCATGTAATATTTATGTGTGGACCGTATAAGGGCTAACACATCGGCCACCTTCCATCTTTAGGCAGATGATGCCAAAAAAAAAAACTTTCATTCATCACTCATCCATTTACTTCCCTTGCCAGAGGAGTGCTGATACTACAGTTCAACAATTGCGACATTTCTTTACCCGTCCTTCAGAGCAACAGACACGTACTTTCCGCCTCAAGCTACCGTTTCCCTAGTCCCCTTCAAGTACATCAGTTCATTAAAAGCTAATTTTTTTTTAACAACGGCCACAAACCCACCAAGGCACGTGGGCCCAATTTAGAATTAATACAACGAAGGGTACTAGCCCTTGCTTCCACATTTTTAGTTGCCCTCTTAACGACGACATCAGTCATGGATTAATCTGGGAAAGGAGAAGAATAACACAGAGATCTGTTCCAATCTCCCCAAGGATATAGAGGAATAAACCAAAAAACTAGTAAAAAATTGAAGAAAAAACCCCGAAAAAAGGTATGTGTGAATATATACAGTGGACCCCAGGTTTCGCGAAGTCAATCGTATTCCATAAATCCGGTATCCAAGCATTATAGCGCAAAAAATTTGCCTCGGATTCCCGTATGTGATACGATTCGTACAAGACCTGTCCACTGTGGCCCTGACTGCCCCATGTGTGCCAGTGTGCGCGCATCTAAGGATACATTCGGTACATTCCAATAATACCTATTATCACTGTTTTTGTGCTTGTTTCTGCAAAATAAGCACAGGGCCCCAAGAAAGCTTCTAGTGCCAACCCATTCGAGACCAGGGTAGCTAATGACTATTGAATAGAAGAAAGAGATATTAAAGTATGAAAGTGGAGTGCATGTGACGGTACCTGCCAGTTGTAAGTAAATCCTCAATCAACTATCTCTACTAATGAGCAGAAAACGGCATCAAGGAAGCTGTTCTTTCCATAAGGTGCAACTATGAATTACAAAACACGATTCCCCCTTCTAAACATAAAAACTTCGACATTCTCCCCTCCTCCCATCCCAATCAGGTCATCACAAACTTCATTAAAGTAAGTATCAATTTTAAAATTTTCTATTGTGATTATTCATTGTTATTATTGTTTTCTATATTCTGTAGCATTAAACTTAATATTCATTTGGTTAAAAGTTTTGTTTTTTTTTTCATACTTTGTGTCTTACATGGTTAATTTGTTTCCATATTTCTTATGGGGAAAATTGATTCGCTTTTCGATAATTTTGCTTTAAGATGAGCTCTCAGAACGGATTAATAATTAACTGGGTCCACGTAGATCATACATGTATTTGTTGGTGATCTAAGTGTAAAGTAGATTAGCAATACATAACTGAAATCTTGCATGTTTATAGACAGAAAAGAGAGACACACGCAGTCCTACCACCAAGTAAAACAATTACCGGCATCTGTTTTATCACTCACTAGGCAAGGATGGTAGTTACAGTGACCCTCGACCCCCCCAACGATGGCATCGTATACAATAAATTCGACAACGATACATTTTAATGCTAACAATTTGCCCTCAACAACGCTAAAAAAACCTCGACTAAGATAAATTCGGTTTCGGGTACCAATTAATATCGTTAGTCGAGGGTCAACTTAACTCCCTGGGTGAACTGCTGTCTACAACCTACTATATACAGTGGTCCCTCAATTATCGTCCCATTAAACCGTTCCTGAATGGAACTATATCGAAATAGACAATTTTTTTTAATCATTTTCCCCTTAAGAAATATGTAAATACAAGTAATCCTTTCCTGACACCCAGAAGTATTAAACAAAACAATTATTACATGAAATATAGATTAGTACATAAACAATACAATGGCACATGATTAATGAAACCATTTTTAACAGCATAACACTTACCTTTATGTCGTTCTTCTTAGTGTATGGAAGACTGGAGGAGAGAGAGGATGAATTAAACTGTTTGAAGGGAACCCCATCCATCAATACCTCGGTAACCAAGTGCATTTTCTGATTTACTTATCTTCTCTGTTTCTTAATTCCATCTAGGACCAACTTGAGAGTCACTGGGTCCTGTCTTACAAAAAAACTGTCCAGAGAGCTCTGTTCTGGCCGATCTCTTTAAAAACTTCCCCTAAAATGGCCAAGGACTCTGTCACTGTACAAGTGCCGATAGGCTACAACATCCCTTCTCAGGGTGATGTTTCTCCAAAAATCTTTCCATCCTACCCCACATTCAAATTCTCCTTTCTTAATTTCTGAAGAAGCACCTTCTTCCATCTCTCTTCCTCTTCCTCCTGCAGCAAGATTCTGAGTACGATCTGTTTGCCTTCCTACTGAAGCTCTTGCAGCTCCCTCATTGGTTAGCTCTTTGATGTGGTCCCCTCCACCAACTCTTCCACATCCTCCAACTCACATCCAACCCCATGGAACTCCCCAGTGCAAACAATAGAGTTCATCAACTGTCATAGGCTCACCAGGAGCTGCCTCAAACCCTTCAAAATCCTCTTGTGGACACAGTCTGGCCACAAGTTTCTCCAAGCAGGTTAAATCCTGTATCCACTCCCTCCCCAAGCATTCCTATAAGGCTTATGCAGTGGAGAATAACTGAACTGTTCTTTCCAAAAATCTCTAGGCTCAAGTGAGTGTCATGAGTCCACAGTTTTATTATTTTTATTAATTTTAACATGATACATGAAGTACAAAAAAATACATTTTAAATGCAGCTTGCAAGCCACTTGAATGCATAGCATTACGGGGCAGCTTAACATTAACTTAAGCTTAACTAAGGCATGACTATTCATTGTAAAACATTATTGTAAACAGATAACAAGCACAATGAGTATTACAAAAACAGGTCGTATGGTTGCATTCATGCTGTACAAACAGTATTTAATTATTTATTTATTTATTTATTTATTTAATTTGAACAAGATAAGAGATAAGAAGATTTTGTTCGATTTTTAACCCCGGAGGATTAGCCACCCAGGAATATACCCAAGAAAATTCAGTGCTCATCGAGGACTGTTAAACTTATTTCCATTGGGGTCCTTAATCTTCCCCAAGCTGCACCACGACCAGTCGACTAACACCCCGGTACCTATTTGCTGCTAGTGAACAGGACAACAGGTGTAATGAAACGTTCAAATGGTTCCACCCTCCGTGAATCGAACCCGGGCCCTCCGAGTGTGGAACGGAGCTTAGCCACCAAGCCAACGGGCCACCTACAGCCTACAGAGAATACAAAACACACATGCCAAACCCCTGGTATGCAGAGCATTATGCACTTAAAATTAACTAAGATTAACTAAGCAATGATATATTCAGTGCACAAAATATGAAAAACAGATAAAATTTAGTTCAAATGATCATTAAAAAAACAGCCTCATATGGTCATTTACTGTGTTGCTGTGTAGAATGGAGTATTATTTTAGGTAATGAAGTTAAATAGTAAAAAAAGTTTGATGGGTCACAGGTATGACATGTATGAGATTGCACTAATGAGATACATATATAGATACAATTTATGAGATAAAATATTCCTTTATTTAATTCGTTTGTGGGTGAGTAATGATTTTTGAAGAAGAGACTTGAATTTATAAACAGACAGTGTTTCTTATTTCACAGGTTATAATTCCAGATTTTAGGGCCTTTTATGTGCATTAGGTTTTTGCATAGCGTGAGATTACACGCAGGAACATTCAAAGAGTGATCTGTGGCCTTGTGTTATGGTCCTGTGTTCTGTGAAGGTTGGTAAGGAGATGTTTGTGGGGAGGGTTATGTCAGAGTTAATGTTTCTATGAATGTAGTAGTGCAGTAATAAGTATGATGTTTTGTATATGGTGAGTAGTTTAGAGTTTTTGAATGATGGTGGAGTGTGCTGTCGTATGGGATTTGTTATTCTGACTGCAGCCTATTTTGTTGGGTGATTAGTTGTCCGAGATTGTTTATTGATTGTTTTTGAGCCCCATGCACAAATTCCATAGGTGAGATAGTGGTAAATAATATGATATTGGCCAGGAGGGCTGACTAAGGAACCATAGTACCTTATCTTTCGATATATCGCTACTGTCTTGGAAATTTTTTTTGGAAATTGTTGTATTGTGTTTTGGAAATTTGAGTCCTATTACCAGGGGGATACCTAGGAAATTTTCCTCCTGTGGAGTTTTTTTGTGATAGGTATCCATTTATCATTATGTTTAGAGACACATCTGCAGCTCTCAGTTACCAAAACTGAATGTAGTAGGTTTTGTCAATGTTTAGAGTAAGTTGTTGCCTTATTCCAGTTGATATTCTCTGTAATTCGGTATTTACTGTATTGGCTAGCCGACTGGGCTTGGGTGAGAGTAGAATATTATGCATCTCAAATAGTGTGTTGAGTTATTTTGCGATGCATTGGTAGGTCATTTATGTATAAGGAGAAAGAAAGAGGGCCTAGGACTCTACCGGCTGTGGGACCACCAACTGTAATTGGCTGTGTCGGAATGTTTGCCCATTTGTGGTACACATATTGGCTTCTGTTGCTGAGATATGACTTTTAGGTAGCTGAGGATGCCCTCTTATACCAAGAGCAACAATTAAGTGACAAGTCGTGGTCAACCTGTATCGAAAGCTTTACGTACGTCAATGAAATCCCCATTGGTACTCTTTTTTCTCTATTGCTGTATAAATATGTTCTGCATTGGATAATAGCATCATAGTATTTTTATTAGCCTCAACCCAAGTGACAGGGGTTGAGTATGGTTGTGCGAGATGATAGAATAGTAACGCTTTATAGATTAATTTTTCAAAGATTTTAGAGAGAGGTGAAGTTGGATATTGGCCTATAGTTATTCAAGTCTGTGTGTCCCTCCTTCCTTTTTGATCGGGGTGACCATGCTATTTTGAGAACTGTAGGAAAGGTAGAGGATTCAATGGATTTGTTAAAGATGTTTTTGCAATGAATGGTGATAGCACCTGTGCTTGGTGTAGAGTTTTTTTAAGTTGAAATGACTTGCTGGTCCATGGGTTGGAGGAGAGGCTGGTAATCGGCAAGAACTTTCTGTGAGAACCAAACTCCTTCAGACTTAGTCACCAAGTTTGGAGGATGAGCAGGTGCATTGCCCATTACTAGGAGGACACTGTGATCCAATTTTCTTTTCCAGGAGGTAATTCTTCACACAGGGCCAAACTCTTCATTGAACCACACGACAAAATGTCCCTTGTGGACCTAAGCTTATTATTAGATCTCCAAAACACACACAATTACTCTTCATAACATTGTTTTTTTTCTTGAACATCTGGGGATTTTCCAGAATGGTACACTAGTAAACGGCTTCACATTGAAACCCCCACAAGCATTAGTCCCAGAACATGAGCATCACCTGTCCTTTTCATAGGATACTTGTCCTGGCAGTGCCTTTTCTTCCTGAAGTAATGTAGTCCTCTTTGGCATTTTCTTCCAAAAGAGGCCCGTTTTGTCACAATTGAACACTTTTAGTTTCATCCTTTCACTCTATGTACTCTTTAATTCCTGCACATATTTCAGCTGCTTTTTTGTCAGAAAATGGCCAGCCTCACATCCTTATCCATACAGTTATGCCAGTACGCTTCTTAAATCTCATAAACAGCCTTGCTGGCCTTAAATTCACTCTCTTCACACTAGTTGCAGCATTTCGTTACGCAAATCATCATGCAACTGCCTAATTTTCAAAGATGTGGCCCAGTTCGCCCACACTTCGCACTTCATATTGTTCAATGATGTTTTTCTTAAATTCAATCGTAATTTCTAACCTTCTTTACCAAAGGCTTGATCAATAGGAGCTTTTGGGGGTTTGGAGCCATGGTATCTTAATTAGCTCTTGGCAAGAACTATACTGAATGGAATACAGTCCTCCATCACAAATCCGGCATCATTGGGTACCTGTAGTGTGCCAAATTACAGAGTGATAGGTTAGAATACACTTAATAAAAATTAACCAACTTGACGTACACAGTTCAATGAAACATCATCAAAAATCAAACATTTCTGCAACTTTGAGCTCAATTTTAAGTAACTTTCGTCATTAAAGCAATCACAAAAATCATGTCTATTTCCCTGTAATAAAATCTTCAATTCCTATAAAATGAGTCTAAAAAAATGAGAATATAACCATAAAAACCATACGAAATATACTGCAAAGAGCGGCTTTAATGGCTGAGAAGATAACTCCCATATTTATCGTCCTCTTTTTTATCTTTGTTGTACGTTATGAAGCATTTGCCATCATAAATTGCCCAAGTTTCAATGAGATAGCCCAACAAACAACCGAAAAAAAAAAATATTTACCAAAAATCATATATGGCAAACCCAAGCCAGTACTCGAAATAATCACTTAGTCTGCCTTTCTGGGTTATCCCAGGTTCTCTATACATTCACTGCTATGTATGATAATCTATGTACTCTATTTGTTATACCTGAATAAACTTATTACTGTCTAGTCTGTCAACTGAGTACAAGAAACCACCTATTCACTTATTCAACTACTCAATAAAGTGGTCATAAATTGTCAATTTGGCCAATTTCACACAAAATTCCAACATATGGCCAATTTCAAAATAGGATCCAGAATAAACAAGCAGACATTCCTGCACAAAAATATCATTTTTCTCTGTTCCCCCATTAGTCACGGCTACAGCCCCCCTTATATTACTCTTGTTTTCTTATTGGAATTTTTATTCACAAAAAAATAGAAGATTTACTGTTATGCAGACTGCTGCATTATTGTAATAATTATAAATAATGTCAAGCCATTCTTGACACGTATTGGCTTGGAGGCGGACAGGTATTGACGGTGACGTCATTTGTTTGCTCTAGAGCTTCGCTAAGAATAAGAACATTTTCGCTTCTGTGAGCGCAATTGTCAAGGTATTTTCCTCATGAAAGCCATCAAAATCATATCTATTCTGTAAAAGACCTCTCATTCATCAATAACTGGAAAAGAGAAATATAACCATAACTACCATACAAAATAGACGCTAAACGGCCGCTAAATGGCCTGAGAAGTGACTCCGCTATTTATGGCCTGAATTTCTTTCATTTTGGTGTACGTGTAAGTAAGTTTATTCAGGTATATACAAATACAGTTACATATATATCATACATAGCAGCATATGTGTAGAGAACCTAGGATAACCAAAAAAGTCAGACTGAATTGCTTATTTTTTCCCCCCCCCCATTGGGGTCCTTTTACCTTATTATTATAATATAAAGGTTATAATATTTTCCTATTAACCTATAATGAAGATAACATCTTATTATCATACTAAAGACTATCTACTAACGAGGGTCTTTATGACTATCTACAATACGGAGGGTCTTACTAGAAATGGGTAAAATTTACACTATGTTAGCTAAAAAATAGAAAATCATTCCCTCCTTTCGGTAGCTACATTCATCAGAAACCTTTGGCACTCTTCTTAACTGTTCATGCTAGACTGCTTTGAACATGTGCGGTTAGCTGTTTCATTTCTTTAATTGCTGTACTATAAAGGGTTGAAGCCTGGCCAATGACTGTGGGTACTACAAAGTTGTGCTCTCTCCCCCTAGTACTATGATTGCTTTGGTTCCCAACCTTGACAAAATGACAGCAAAATATTCTGGACCACTGTTTGTGAGCAATTTAATAAACATGATTTAGCTTCAGTTGTTTTTACTCTGTCTTCACATTCATATATCCAACTGCGTAATTCATCCTGTCCTACAGTGCCTCTTGGACCAGCCCCAGATGAATCTTACGATTTTGTTCTGGGGTGATTTGTAGTCTATCTTTCATTTTTTTGTCAAGGCAGAGTACACATGAAGAGCATGCAAATCATATGGCATTGTTTAAGGGCTAGACATAGGGGCGCTGCGATCTCAGTAGGTAGACACTGTGCTTGTCTAACAGGATAACTTCAGTCTGGCATTCGCTTTCTTACTACGCAGTTCCTCTACAATTTCTCCGACATGCAATGGGTCAAAGGGAATTCCCAAATTTTTCTGAGGAAACCAAAGTGATGGGCATCCCCATTACACTGGACATTAAAATTATTTACCTTCTCAGTTGATGTTTCGTGCAAAGAGAATGTTATCCAGTTTTTCCCCGCGGTGTAATGATAGTTGTTGTCTACTAACCATTTGCTGCAGGACTCCAGTTTCCAGTGTTTAAAACATTAGCTAAATCTTGTGGTCTTTACCTGACACTAACAGGGCACTGTCATCGCATACAGTAAGAGTTTGCACTTGACACAGATAGGCATGTCTGACATAACATAAGAATAATAAGGGACCCAGGATAACTACTTGGGGAACTCCACATGTTATCGCAGGGGCTTTTGATTCCGTTTGATGATTTTGACAATTGTCTCCTGTTGCTAAGGTAAGTCCTTAAACAAGTCTACAGAACCTATACCGATAGCTTGAAGTTTCGTACATAATTATGTGGTTGGACAGTATCGAAGGCCTTTAGCTGGGTCTAAAGTTACCAACCTATGAGGTTCCCTTTGCATTTCAGTTTCTCAGGTAATCCTCAGATTAAATTAGGGAGGCGGTTGATTAAGATCTTCCTAAGCCCGATTGATATATGGAGAATGTTGTGTGCATTAAGGTACTTAACTACTTGAGAGTACACTGCCCACTCTAGAATTTTGGATAATAATACTGAGTATACTAACAGCCTAGTAGTTGCATACATCATACCTACTATTTTCTTGAAGATATGATAACTCAGGCCTCCAGAACCCCTCAGGTACGGGTATTAGTTTTTGTGATTGAATAAATTATGATGTGACAAAAGGATTTGACATTCAGATGCACCATCTTTTAGAACTTTAGACGGGATGTTATCGGGGCCTTGTGCTCATTTTGGGTTTAACCTACTTAGTTTTCCTTTTTGAATAAAGTCATGAAGATACACTTTACTAATGACATCTGTTTTGGGTTACCCCTTTTATTGTATAGTATGGTTGAAACTTATCGAGTCTGTGTTAAAGGTATTTGATGCAGCAGGTAAGTTTACATTACTAAGTGTTGATGCAACATATGTTTTGTAGAAATAAAGCAATTGCCACTTAGATTTTCGTGGCATACCTCATTATCGATAGTGAGTACTATGTTAGACATATCTTACGGGCTTATGGCTAACCCCAACTGTTTTAGTTGTTGCCAGAGCTTTCTGTGGTTATGCTTATACCTTCAATTTTTGAGTCAATAGTGCTTTGCCTTTGCTCCTTTATAATCTCTGTACTCTGTTCCTCACCCTTTGGAATTCAAATAGTGCTGCAATATCCTGTCGTTTGCTTTAAAATCTTTAGCAGCTGTACTCTGAATTTCATATTATCTAATATCTCAGTAGTCATCCAGGTTCAGTCGTCGTTTAATCCTAACCTCTTAACTGGTGCATTATAATCAATGATGTAGTGAACATGTTTTGAATTTTTCCCAAGGCATCGTTTACTCCGCAACTTGTATCTCTGTCCGAGACACAATTGTGTACTATTTACCAGTGGTTTTCTTTACGTAGTTTCTAGTTGACCTCATTTTTATTGTCCTGTGTAGGCCTATCCTATCCCTAGTGATTTTCCCTGTGCGTAAATGATGAAATGAATCAACTAGGCCTGTGTATGACGCCTGACTGACAAATGTTCTCAGAGCGTTTACAAAGTATGTGGTCAATTAAGGTGGCTGAGAACTTTGTGATCCGGGTTGGTGTAGTAATTAAATTGAGTGTAACTATGTAAACCTAAAATTTGCTTATATCCATTTGCATAGCCCGTTATTTTGCTGCTGAAAACAGATATGAAGTCGCCCATATTATTCTCGCAATTGTTATCATTCGGACAGTACTCTGAAAAGTCTTCTAAAGAACTGGTCCTGGTTGGGAGGGCAGTAACTAGTTCCTACCAAGATGGGTTGGTCTTGGAAGCAGCACTTTCAAACCATAAATCTCCAGTTTAATGTTATTTAAACATCAGTCCCTTGGGTTGTAAGCTAAGTCATTTCTTCTAATGTAGGCACATACTCCACCACCCTTTCTCGTTCCTAGCTAAGCTTTTACATTGTAACCGTTCTATTTTTGACCTCGACGTCATCACCGTAATCATCCAACCAGATTCAGAGATGGTTATAACGCCGCCCTAATTGTTAGCTAAGAATCCTAATCTCTGCCAATGTAGGAATATGATCTGCGTTGACAGAATAAATGAAGCCTGTTTTCATAAAACAAATAAATCATCTTATATGCAAATGGTCATTTGGTAAAAAATTAGGTAATTCAATGTCATCCATTGTTAAAGGTTAACTGTCCAAAGTGGCATTTGTTACACACCAAATGAATTCTGCACCGATACATTAATTGTGCTACCTACGATCTCCAACAATGCACCCACCCCTTACACATTTTACATAGGTGTCCTTTTCTGTTTTTTTCATGCGTAATTTAGTACAGTTATGCACCTGTTTGGTAGTGTTTGAATAATATGCTGTATTGTCTCCATTGACCATGTAACATTACATTTGAGTTCAGTTATCATTCCTAGCTACTAGACCATCATTACACTGTCATTATCAGTCCTGTTTTGCCTCTGCACCAATAGTTTTGAGGTCCTGATTAATTTGGATACCACCACTTAAGAGTGCTACAAATAAGAGGCTGTTGCCACTGTTTTGTTTGGATATGCGGTGTTGCCATAACCTTCGGTGATAGTGACATTTACTTTTCTGGTAGGATGGCAACTTTTTGGCTTTACTGTCCGGGCGCTGTTACTCCATTCACCTTTTTCCTGCCCCCATGACTGATTTCTTTCTTTCGTGGAATTGAGGAAAAAGATAAATATAATTAGGCACCTGGTACCCCCCTAATGCCTGCCATTTTCACTCTTCGCTCTTTTACTCATAACAATAATATTTATTTCTCCCTTTCCAGTCACCAGTACACCTAGTATCTGCTTTAGCAATCACCACAGAATTACTAGTAAAATTTTCTTCTTCAAAACCCTCTTCACTGCTCACTTTCCCCTTATCTTCATAAACCCCTTTCAGTAACACCCTTATTACACACCCCTCCTCCTGCCTTACTTTTCACAGTCCGGCTTCCCTATAACTTCTTACTCCTTTCCTAATTCTGGACCATAGAAAGTTATCAATGTTTTTATTCTTCCAAACCCCCTCAATTCCATTTATTCTGGGGTGTTGTAGTGTTGTTGTCTGCCTGACCTGACTGCTGACACGGCCATTCTTAAAAACAACTGAGGGAAGTAAACGCAACCTACAACCTGACTTTCTTGAGTTTATAGCTAATTTGGCGTTTTCTGCTATATCCTCACACTGTACACTGTATCAGCAGAATATAGTCAGCTACTAAAACATAACCTTGAAGAAGAACTTCCATCATACATTGCCCAAGTTTCAATAAGATAACCCAACAAACAACTGAGAAAATAATAATAATATAAATAATAATAATAATAAATAAAAATAATATTAAATAATATAATAATAATATCTTACCTACACGTAACATGTACAAGTTTAACTTGCCTAGCTGACTTCAGTGACATACTACTATATAGAAAGCCGCTTGTTATGCAGAGTATTTCAAGAAAATTAGGTCAGTGTCCCAGGATAACACCCACACTAGTTGGCTAAAAACCCAGGTACCCATTTACTGAGGGTAAACATAGACAAACGGGTGTAAAGAAACACCCTAATGTTTCTAACCCTGGCTGGGAATCGAATATTTACCAAAAATCATATATGGCTAACCCAAGCCAGTACTAAAAATAAGCCACGTTGACTTTTTTGGGTTACCCTAGGTTCTCTAAAACATATGCTGCTATTTGTGATAATCATATAGAGAAAATAACTTTTTTGTTTCAGGTTTATGGTGCAATAGAGTTATATCCAGTTAGCCCTGTGCTATGTTCCGTTTTCTCTAATATAAGCTCCCAAGACAGGGTAGGAGAATGGTATTTGTATACCATATCCTCTTCAACCTCCATCGAACTACTCAGTATTATGCCAAATATTATTCATTCTGGATATTTAACATTTTTTTATGTTTTTTATATGTTTATTATGTCATATTAGATCAATTGTGATAGGCAAATAAGCGTAGTGTTGATATTAGCGAAATTTAATAAAGCATATTCTCCTGCTTCATGAGACTGAGCTCATGGCAACCGACAGTGGCTTCCAAAGCCCCCTTATCTTTAATGGATAATGTACTGTGTGGGTGCTTTACATAATGAGAAGCATTTCTTTTATTCATTGGAACCATGGCTAGGGCTAAAAGTAAGCGGGTTAAATCAATAAATGGAGAAAAAGAAATTGGAATGACTTATGCAACAAGTAGCACCCCCAAAACAGTACCAGCAGGTTGGTATGGTGACCCTGGAAATTTGAAATTATGCTAACCAAGAAATTAGTGCCGAATAAACTGAAGGAACCGAATAACTGATTCCCGGGATTTGTGATGGCGGACCTGTAGTAGTAGTGGAGGTGGAAAGAATAGTAGTGGGTATAAGAGTAGGAGGGCCAGTCAAATACTAAGAAAGAGGAGCACTGAAAGGGGAGCTGATGCCCACAGAGGGTAAGAGCAAGAACACTGAGGGGGGGGAACAAATAAATAAGTGAAGAAGGAACAAATACACTGGGCAGAAGAAAGACAACTCAAAGGAAAAGGAAAAAGGAAAGGGAGAAAGGGAGAAGAGAAAAAAAAGGAGGAATCAGGTTTGGCACGAGTGTTATGAACTTTGGAGCAATTTACAATGTAGTGGGAGAAGAGCATCTACAGAGACAAAGCTGGACAAAGATTTATACAAGGAAAGTTGTGTATTAAGGAGGATTCAACCAGACGGGACTGTTAAAGTGGAAGTAGGGAAGACAGTTTTAGCAGAAGACCAGTCAGTAGGATGGCTGTGATCTCTGATGTGACGAAAAAGCATTTTTAGTGTCGGCAAGCCTAACACTATTTTTGTGCTCCCTAAGTCTGTCCCGAAAGAGATCGGGCCAAATTTCTCCAAAGTATTGAAGAGGACAGGAGGAACCCAAAAAATAGAGTAGACACCAGGACATCTGTAGAGGGAGGAGAGGTATGAACGAGATTAGCGCGAAGAGCGTTAGTCTGGTAGAAAGTAAGTTTGATGTCTAGGAACGGAAGAGTTGTTTTAGATTAGAAAGACCGGAAATGTAGGGAAGGCAGAGGACAGAAGAATTCCCAGGAGTAGAGAGTTTGGGAGAGAAGAGATTACGTTTAGCATGTGAGAAGGCAGAGTTATGAAATGGGTAGGGTAGCCAAGACGGGAAAATGAATTATGAAGAGTGGAAATTCAGTCCACTCTACTTGCGTTGAGGGAATTTTCGTGATTTTGTTTTAAATTTTGTGCAGGGTTTTTTGTGAAATTTCTTGTTTCTAACCATGGGTCCTAAAAAAGCAAGTGCAAAGGACAGTGCTGAGAAGAAAAAGAGTATGATTTCCATGGAAATAAAGCAGGAAATCATAGATAAATAAACAATGGAGGGTTAAGGATATGGCCAGGCAGTACAAGCATACCACTTTAAAGTATGTACAATATTAAAGCAGGAGGAGTCAGTGACAAAGTGTAGCATTAAGATATAGCCATTATAAGTCACTCTGTCTAACTTTTTTGGGGTATCCGAGGTTCTCTGCACATGTAGTCAGGAGCAGGAATGTCCACTATGGTGGCCCTATAAACCCCAACAACAACAAGGGCTGCTATCATCACCACTAGACATACATAATGACATGTATTTTATTCATTCTAGTGTATATATCATGCTTCTGTGTTATTAATATTGTTTTTTTATGTCATATTAGATGAGTTGATAGATAAGCCGTAGAGTTGATATAAAGGGAAAATTTATTGAAGTATTTTGTCGTGCCTGGGAATTTCCCCACGGGAACAAATTTAAATTTCCCAAATTTCAATGAATTTTAAATGAGGAAAAATAAACTCTGCAAACGAGCAAATCTAGATGCAAGCTAGGTCACGGAATGGATTAAACTCGTAAGTAGAGGTTTTCCCCTATGTAGAGATATGCTCAAGACTTTGAATATTGCACATTTATTGATGAAGGTTTCACAAACCCCTAAAGGTTACCCTATATCTGCCATAGGATCATGTACTATACAAAAAAATAATGCCCAAAATCAAATGAAAAAAATTACAGCCTCTCCTCACTTAACGACGGAGTTCCGTTCCCAAGACCACATCGGTAATGAATTCGTTGCCTAAATGAGGAGCATACTATAACGGTAATGGGTTTGTGTCAGCCATCTTTGATATTGTTTTAATGTCACTTTTCCACCATTTATAACCTTTCTGGTATATTTTTAAATGTGCTATATACAGTAGTATACAGGTCCTCCATCTAAATCCGGCATCATTGGGACCTGTATGTGCCGGATTACAGAGTGGTTAGGTTTGAATTTCACTTAATAAAAAACTAACTTGACTACACAGTTTTATTAACATTGGCAAAAATCAACATTTTCCGCTACTTTGAGCTCAATTTCAATACTTTCATCATGAAGCACAAAATTATGTCTATTCTGTAATATATCTTCCATTCTATCAAACATCCAAAGAAATGAAATACCCCATAAAACCATATGAAAATATACTGCAAAGAGCCCCAATGGCTGAAGTGAACTCCCTTATTTATCATCCGTCTTTTTATTTTTGTTGTACGTTAAAGCATCTTTCATCATACATTCCCCCAGTTTTTCAATAGATAGCCCACAAACAACCGAGGAAAAAAAATATTTACCAAAAATCACATGGCAAAGCCAAGCCAGACCTTGAAATAAGTCACTTTGTCTGACTTTCTGGTTAAACCCCAGGTTCCTATACATACCCTCTATGTATATAATTTTATTAACTGTAAATTTTTATTCCCTGTATAAACCCTTTCTTCTATTTCTGTCAACTGAGTAAGAAAAACCCCCCA